>CANTUR010002011.1:0-117325 GCA_947683625.1 Mallotus nudiflorus | reverse complement strand
GGGCACTTGGGCTTCAAATGGAATTTCATAGGGGCATCGGTTGACCCACGAGGCCCATAATATATCAAATAGAAGCTGACTCAGAGGGCTATTATGCGAGCTATAAACGTCGTCTATAGCGGTTTGTCTTTGGGCTGAAATACCTATGTTTAGGCCTATGGATTTGATAGAGTGGCCTTTCGCACTTGGGATTCAAATGGACATTCGTGGGTGGCATCGGTTGACCCACAGGGCCCATAATATATCAAATCTAAGATGAATCAGAGGGCTATAATGCAGGCTATGATGGCCATCTATAGCGGTTTGCCTTTGGGCCCAAAAACCTATGTTTAAGCCCATGAATTTGATAGAGTGGGCTTAGGCACTTGAGTTTCAAATGGACGTTCGTGGTGGTATCGATTGACCCACGGGCCCATATTATATCAAATCTAATCTGACTCAGAGGGTTATAATGTGAGCTATAAACGTCGTCTATAGCGGTTTGTCTTTGGGCCCAGAAACTAATGTTAAGGCCCATGGATTTGATAGAGTGGGCTTTCGCACTTGGGCTTCAAATGGACATTCGTGGTGACATCGGTTGACCCACCAGGCCCATAATATATCAAATCAAAGCTGACTCAGAGGCCTATAATGTAGGCTATAAAGGTTGTCTCTAGCGATTTGCCTTTGGGCCCAAAAACCTATTTTTAGGCCTATGGATTTGATAGAGTGGGCTTGGGCACTTGGGCTTCAAATGGACGTTTGTGGCGGCATCCGTTGACCCACGGGCCCTATAATATATCAAATAAAAGATGACTCAGAGGGCTAATATATGGGCTATAAATGTCGTCTATAGCGGTTTGTCTTTGGGCCCAAAAACATATGTTTATGCCTAGGGATTTGATAGAGTGGGCTTTCGCACTTTGGCTTCAAATGGACATTCGTGGCGGCATCGGTTGACCCACGGGGCCGATAATATATCAAATCAAAGCTGACTAAGAGGGCTATAGTGTAGGCTAAAGACATTATGTATAGTGTTTGTGTTTGGGCACAAAAACCTATATTCAAGCCCATGGATTTTATAGAGTGGGCTTTCACACTTGGGCTTCAAATGGATGTTCGTGGCGGCATTGGTTGACCCACCTGGGCCATAATATATCAAATCAAAGCTGACTTAGATGGCTATAATGGGGGGCAATAAACATTGTCTATAACAATTTGTCTTCAAGCCCAAAAACCTACGTTTTCGGGCTCAAATACCTTGTTTTGGCCCATAGATTTGATAGTGGGCTTGGGCACTTGGGCTTCAAATGGACGTTCATGGTGGCATCGGTTGACCCACGGGGCCCATAATAAATCAAATCAAAGATGACTCAGATGGCCATTATACGGGCTATAAATGTCGTCGATAGCAGTTTGCATTTGTGCCCAAAAACCTATGTTTAGGCCCATGGATTTGATAGAGTGGGCTTTCGCACTTGGGCTTCAAATGGACATTCGTGGCAGCATTGGTTTGACCCACGAGGCCGATAATATATCAAATCAAAGTTGAGTTAGAGGGCTATAATGCGGGCTATAAAGGCCGTCTATAGCGATTTGTCTTGGGGCCCAAAAATCTATGTTTAGGCCCAAGGATTTGATAGAGTGGGCTTAGGCACTTGCGCTTCAAATGGACAATTGTGGCGGCATCGATTGACCCACGGGGCCCATAATATATTAAATCAAAGCTGACTCAGAGGGCTATAATGTGGGCTATAAATGTCATATATAAGGGTTTGTCTTTGGGCCCAAAAACCTAAGTTTAGGCCCATGCATTTGATAGAGTGGGCTTAGGCACTTGGGCTTCAAATCGACGTTCGTGGCGGCATCGGTTGACCTATGGCGCCCATTATATATCAAATCAAATCTGACTCAAAGGGCTATAATGTGGGCTATAAACATCGTCTATCGCAATTTTCCTTTGGGCCCAAAAACCTGTGTTTAGGCCTATGGATTTGATAGAGTGGGCTTTCACACTTGGGCTTCAAATGGACGTTCGTGGCGGTATTGATTGACACACGGGGCCCAAAATATATCAAATCGAAGATGACTCCGAGGGATATTATACGGGCTATAATCATCATCTATAGCGGTTTGTCTTTGGGCCCAAAAACCTATGTTTAGGCCCATGGATTTGATAGAGTGGGCTTGGGCACTTGGGCTTCAAATGGACGTTCGTGGCGGCATCGGTTGACCCACGGGATCTATAATATATCAAATAAAAAATGACTCAGAGGGCTATTATACGGGCTATAAACATCATCTATAGCGGTTTGTCTTTGGGCCCAAAAACATATGTTTAGGCCCAGGGATTTGATAGAGTGGGCTTTCACACTTGGGCTTCAAATAGACGTTTGTGGCAGCATCGGTTGACCCACGGCGCCGATAATATATCAAATCAAAGTTGAGTCAGAGGGCTATAATGCGGGCTATAAAGGCCGTCTATAGCAATTTGTCTTTGGGCCCAAAAACCTATGTTTAGGCCCGAGGATTTGATAGAGTGGGCTTAGGCACTTGGGCTTCAAACGGACGATTGTGGCGGCATCGATTGACCCACGGGGCCCATAATATATTAAATCAAAGCTGACACAGAGGGCTATAATATGGGCTATAAACATCATATATAAGGTTTTGTCTTTGGGCCCAAAAACCTAAGTTTATGCCCATGGATTTGATAGAGTGGGCTTAGGCACTTGGGCTTCAAATCGACGTTCATGGCGGCATCGGTTTGACCTACGGGGCCCATAATTTATCAAATCAAATCTGACTCAGAGGGCTATAATGTGGGCTATAAACATCGTCTATAGCGATTTACCTTTGGGCCCAAAAACCTATGTTTAGGCATATGGATTTGATAGAGTGGGCTTTCACACTTGGGCTTCAAATGGACGTTCGTGGCGGTATCGATTGACACACGGGGCCCAAAATATATCAAATCGAAGCTGACTCTGAGGGCTATTATACGGGCTATAAACATCATCTATAACGATTTTTCTTTGGGCCCAAAAACCTATGTTTAGGCCCATGGATTAGATAGAGTGGGCTTAGGCACTTGGGCTTCAAATCGACGTTCGTGGCGGCATCGGTTGACCTACGGGGCCCATAATATATCAAATCAAATCTGACTCAGAGGGCTATAATGTGGGCTATAAACATCGTTTATAGCAATTTGCCTTTGGGCCCAAAAAACTATGTTTAGGCCCATGGATTTGATAGAGTGGGCTTTCATACTTGGGCTTCAAAGGGATGTTCGTGGCGGTATCGATTGACACACGGGGCCCAAAATATATGAAATCGAAGCTGACTCCGAGCGCTATTATACGGGCTGTAATCATCATCTATAGCGGTTTGTCTTTCAGCCCAAAAACCAATGTTTAGGCCCATGGATTTGATAGAGTGGGCTTGGGCACTTGGGCTTTAAATGGACATTCGTGGCGGGCATCAGTTGACCCACGGGGCCCATAATATATGAAATTGAAGCTGACTCAAAGGGATATAATAGGGGCTATTAATGTCATCTATAGCGGTTTGTCTTTGGGCCCAAAAACTTATGTTTAGGCCTATGGATTTGATAGAGTGGGCTTTTGAACTTGTTCTTCACATGGACGTTCGTTGCCGCATCGGTTGACCCACGAGGCCCATAATATATCAAATTGAAGCTGACTCAGAGGGCTATAATGGGGGCCATAAAATTATGTTTTTAGAATTTATTGTTTTTGGGCCCAAAATACCTTTGTTTAGGCCCATGGATTTGATAGTGGGCTTGGGTACTTGGCCTTCAAATGGACGTTCGTGGGTGGCATTGGTTGACACACGGGGCCTATAATCTATCAAATTGAAGCTGACTTAGAGGGCTATTATATGAGCTATAAATGTCATCTATAGCGGTTTGTCTTTGGTCCCATAAACCAATGTTTAGGCCCATGGATTTGATAGAGTGGGCTTTCGCACTTGGGCTTCAAAAGGACATTTGTGGTGGTATCGGTTGACCCACGGCGCCCATAATATATGAAATCGAAGCTAACTCAGAGGGCTATAATAGGGGCTATTAATATCATCTATAACAATTTGTCTATAGGTCCAAAAACCTATGTTTGGGCCCATGGGTTTGATAGAGTGGGCTTTCGCACTTGGGCTTCAAATGGACGCTCATTATAGTATCGGTTATCCTACGGGGCCCATAATATATCAAATCAAAGTTGACTCAGAGGGCTATAATAGGGGCTATAAGCTTCATGTATAGCAATTTGTCTTCAAGCCCAAAAACCTATGTTTTCGGTCCCAAATACCCTTCTTTCGGTCCATGGATTTGATAGTGGGCTTATACACTTGGGCTTCAAATGGACTTTCGTGGTGGCATCAGTTGACCCACGGGGCCCGTAATATATCAAATAGAAGCTGACTCAAAGGGCTATTATACGGGCTATAAACATCGTCTATAGCGGTTTGTCTTTGGGCCTAAAAGCATATGTTTAGGCCCATGGATTTGATAGAGTGGGCTTTCGCACTTGGGCTTCAAATGGACGTTCGTGGCGGCATTGGTTGACCCACAAGGCCCATAATATATCAAATCGAAGCTGACTCAAAGGCTATAATTGGGGCTATAAAGGCTACCTATAGCAGTTTGTCTTTGGGCCCAAAAACCAATGTTTAGGTGCATGGATTTGATAGAGTGGGCTTGAGCACTTGGGCTTCAAATGGACATTCATGGCGGCATCGGTTGAGCCATGGGGCGCATAATATATCAAATAGAATTTGACTCAGAGGGCTATAATGTTGGCTATAAACATAGTCTATAGCCATTTGTCTTTGGGCCCAAAATCCTATTTTAGGCCCATGGATTTGATAGAGTGAGCTTTTGCACTTGGGCTTCAAATGGACGTTCGTGGCCGTATCGGTTGACCCACGGGGCCCATAATATATAAAATCAAAGCTGATTCAGAGGGCTATAATACGGGCTATAAATGTTGTCTATAGCGGTTAGTCTTTGGGCCCAAAAACCTATATTTAGGCCCATGGATTTGATAGAGTGGGCCTGGGCACTTGGGCTTCAAAATGGACGTTCGTGGCGGCATCGGTTGACCCACGGGGCCCATAATATATGAAATCGAAGCTCGCTCAGAGGGCTATAAAAGTGGCTATTAATGTCATCTATAGCATTTTGTATTTGGGCCCAAAAACCTATGTTTAAGCCCATGGATTTGATAGAATGGGCTTTTGCACTTGGGCTTCAAATGGACGTTCATGGCGGCATCGATTGACCCACGAGGCCCATAATATATGAAATCGGAGCTGGCTCAGAGGGCTATAATAGGGGCTATTAATGTCGTCTATAGCAGTTTGTCTTTGGGCCCAAAAACCTATGTTTGGGCCCATGGATTTGATAGAGTGGGCTTTCTCTCTTGGGCTTCAAATGGACGTTCGTTGCGGCATCGGTTGACCAACGGGGCCCATAATATATCAAATCGAAGCTGACTCAGAGGGCTATAATGGGGGCCATAAATTTATGTTTTCAGAATTTATGTTTTCAGGCCCAAAATACCTTTGTTTCGGCCCATGGATTTGATAGTTGGCTTGGGTACTTGGGCTTCAAATGGACGTTCGTGGTGGCATCGGTTGACACACAGGGCCTATAGTCTATCAAATCGAAGCTGACTCAAAGGGCTATTATACGAGCTATGAACATCATCTATAGCGGTTTGTCTTTGGGCCCAGAACCAATGTTTAGGCCCATGGATTTGATAGAGTGGGCTTTCACACTTGGGCTTCAAATGGACATTTGTGGCGGTATCGGTTGACCCACGGGGCCTAAAATATATGAAATCGACGCTGACTCAGAGGGCTATAATAGGGGCTATTAATGTCATCTATAGCGATTTGTCTTTAGCTCCAAAAACCTATGTTTGGGCCCATGGATTTGATAGAGTGGGCTTTCGCACTTGGGCTTTAAATGGACATTCATTGCAGTATCGGTTGTCCTATGGGGCCCATAATATATCAAATCAAAGTTGACTCAGAGGGCAATAATGGGGGCTATAAACTTCATCTATAGCAGTTTGTCTTCAGACCAAAAACCTATGTTTTCGGTCCCAAATACCTTTCTTTCGGCCCATGGATTTGATAGTGGGCTTGTGCACTTGGGCTTCAAATGGATATTTGTGGTGGCATCAGTTGACCCATGGGGCCCATAATATATCAAATAGAAGCTGACTTACTAGGCTATTATACGGGCTATAAACGTCGTCTATAGCGGTTTTCCTTTGGGCCCAAAAACCTATGTTTAGGCCCATGGATTTGATAGAGTGGGCTTTCGATCTTGGGCTTCAAATGGATGTTCGTGCCGGCATCGGTTGACCCATGGGGCCCATAATATATCAAATCGAAGCTGACTGAGAGGGCTATAATGGGGACTATAAACTTTGTCAATAGCGGTTTGTCTTCGGGACCAAATACCTTTGTTTTGGCCCATGGATTTGATAGTGGGCTTGGGCACTTAGGCTTCAAATGGACGTTCGTGGCGGCATCGGTTGACCCACGGGGCCCATAATATATTAAGTAGAAGCTAACTCAGAGGGCTATTATACGGGCTATAAACGTCGTCTATAGCGACTTGTCTTTGGGCCCAAAAACATATGTTTAGGCCCATGGATTTAATAGAGTGGGCTTTCCCACTTTGGCTTCAAATGGACGTTCGTGGCGGCATTGGTTGACCCACGGGGCCCATAATATATCAAATTGAAGCTGACTCAAAGTCTATAATTGGGGCTATAACGGCTGTCTATAGCAGTTTCTCTTTGGGCCCAAAAACCAATGTTTAGGTGCATGGATTTGATAGAGTGGGCTTGAGCACTTGGGCTTCAAAAGGACGTTCATGGCGGCATCGGTTAAGCCACAGGGCCCATAATATATCAAATCGAATTTGACTCAGAGGGCTATACTGCGGGCTATAAACATAGTCTATAACGGTTTGTCTTTGGGCCCCAAAAACCTATGTTTAGTCCCATGGATTTGATAGAGTGGGCTTTCGTACTTGGGCTTCAAATGGACGTTCGTGGTGGCATCGGTTGACCCATGGGGCCCATAATATATGAAATCGAAGATGACTCAGAGGGCTGTAATAGGGGCTATTAATGTCGTCTATAGCGGTTTGTCTTTGGGCCCAAAAACCTATGTTTGGGCCTATGGATTTGATAGAGTAGGCTTTCTCACTTGGGCTTCCAATGGACGTTCGTTACGGCATCGGTTGACCAATGGGGCACACAATATATCAAATTGAAGCTGACTCAGAGGGCTATAATGGGGACCATAAATTTATGTTTTTGGAATTTATGTTTTCGGGCCCAAAATACCTTTGTTTCGGCCATGGATTTGATAGTTGGCTTGGGTACTTGGGCTTCAAATGGACGTTCGCAGTAGCATTGGTTGACACACGGGGCCTATAATCTATCAAATCGAAGCTGACTCAGAGGGCTATTATATGAGCTATAAACATCATCTATAGTGGTTTGTCTTTGGGCCCAGAAACCAATGTTTAGGCCCATGGATTTGATAGAGTGGGCTTTCGCACTTGGGCATCAAATGGACATTTATGGTGGTATCGGTTGACCCACGGGGCCCATAATATATGAAATCAAAGCTGACTCAGAGGGCTATAATAGGGGCTATTAATGTCATCTATAGCGATTTCTCTTTAGGTCCAAAAACCTATGTTTAGGCCCATGGATTTGATAGAGTGGGCTTTCGCACTTGGGCTTCAAATGGATGTTCATCGCAGTATCGATTGTCCTACGAGGCCCATAATATATCAAATCAAAGTTAGCTCAGAGGGCTATAGTGGGGGCTATAAACTTCATCTATAGCGGTTTGTCTTCAGGCCCAAAAACCTATGTTTTTGGTCCCAAATACCCTTCTTTCTGCCCATGGATTTGATAGTGGGCTTGTGCACTTGGGCTTCAAATGGACATTCGTGGTGGCATCGGTTGACCCACGAGGCCCATAATATATCAAATAGAAGCTGACTTACTGGGCTATTATGCGGGCTATAAACGTCGTCTATAGCGGTTTGTCTTTGGGCCCAAAAGCCTATGTTTAGGCCCATGGATTTGATAGAGTGGGCTTTCAATCTTGGGCTTCAAATGGACGTTCGTGGTGGCATCGGTTGACACACGGGGCCTATAATATATCAAAACGAAGCTGACTCAGAGGGCTATAATGGGGGGCTATAGACTTTTTCAATAGCAGTTTATCATCACGACCAAATACCTTTGTTTCGGCCCATGGATTTGATAGTGGGCTTGGGCACTTGGGCTTCAAATGGACGTTCGTGGCTGCATCGGCTGACCCACGGGGATGATAATATATCAAATAGAAGTTGACTCAGAGGGCTATTATACGGGCTATAAACGTCGTCTATAGCAGTTTGTCTTTGGGCCCAAAAACATATGTTTAGGCCCATGGATTTGATAGAGTGGTCTTTTGCACTTGGGCTTCAAATGGACGTTTGTGGCTGGATTGGTTGACCCACGGGGGCCATAATATATCAAATCGAAGCTGACTCAAAGGCTATAATTGGGCCTGTAAAGACTATCTATAGTAGTTTGTCTTTGGGCCCAAAAACCAATGTTTAGGTGCATAGATTTGATAGAGTGGGCTTGAGCACTTGGGCTTCAAATGGATGTTCAGGGCCGCATCGGTTGACCCACGAGGCCCCATAATATATCAAATCGAATCTGACTCAGGGGGCTATAATGCGAGCTATAAACGTTGTCTATAGTCATTTGTCTTTGGGCCCAAAAACCTATGTTTAGGCCCATGGATTTGATAGAGTGGGCTTTCGCACTTGGGCTTCAGATGGACGTTCATGGCGGCATCGGTTGACCCATGGGGCCCATAATATATGAAATCAAAGCTGACTTAGAGGGCTATAATACGGGCTATAAATGTTGTCTATAGCGGTTTGTCTTTAGCTCCAAAAACCTATGTTTGGGCCCATGGATTTGATAGAGTGGGCTTTTGCACTTGGGCTTTAAATGGACGTTCATTACAGTATCGATTGTCTTATGGGGCCCATAATATATCAAATCAAAGTTAACTCAAAGGGCAATAATGGGGGCTATAAACTTCATCTATAGCGGTTTGTCTTTAGCCAAAAACCTATGTTTTCGATCCCAAATAACTTTCTTTCGGCCCATGGATTTGATAGTGGGCTTGTGCACTTGGGCTTCAAATGGACATTCGTGGTGGCATCGGTTGACCCGCGGGGCCCATAATATATCAAATAGAAGCTAACTTACTGGGCTATTATGCAGGCTATAAACGTCGTCTATAGCGGTTTGTCTTTGGGCCAAAAACCTATGTTTAGGCCCATGGATTTGATAGAGTGGGCTTTTCGATCTTGGGCTTCAAATGGATGTTCGTGGCTGCAGCGGTTGAACCACAGGGCCCATAATATATCAAATCGAAGCGGACTCAGAGGGCTATAATAGGGGCTATAAAATTTGTCAATAGCGGTTTGTCTTCGGGACCAAATACTTTTGTTTCAGCCCATGGATTTGATAGTGGGCTTGGGCACTTGGGCTTCAAATGGACGTTTGTGGAGGCATCGGTTGACCCATGGGGCCCATAATATATCAAGTAGAAGCTGACTCAGAGGTCTATTATACAGGCCTAAACATATGTTTTTGGGCCCAAAGACAAACCGCTGTCTTTGGGCCCGAAAATCTATATTTAGGCCCATGGATTTGATAGAGTTGGCTTTCACACTTGGGTTTCAAATGGACATTCGTGGCGGCATCGGTTGACCCACGAGGCAGATAATGTATCAAATCGAAGTCGACTCAGAGGGCTATAATACGGGCTATAAACGACGTCTATAGCGGTTTGTCTTTGGGCCCAAAAACCTATGTTTAGGCCCATGGATTTGATTGAGTGGGCTTGGGCACTTGGGCTTCAAATGGACGTTCGTGGCGGCATCGGTTGACCCACGGGGACCATAATATATGAAATTGAAGCTGACTGAGAGGGCTATAATAGGGGCTATTAATGTCGTCTATAGTGGTTTGCTTTTGGGCCCAAAAACCTATGCTTAGGCCCATGGATTTGATAGAGTGGGCTTTCGCACTTGGGCTTTAAAAGGACGTTCGTGGCGGCATCGGTTGACCCAAGGGGCCCATAATATATCAAATCGAAGCTGACTCAGAGGCTATAATGTGGGCTATAAAGGCTATCTATAGCGGTTTGTCTTTGGGCCCAAAAACCTATGTTTAGGCCCCATGGATTTGATATAGTGGGCTTGGGCACTTGGTCTTCAAATGGATGTGGCGGGATCGGCTGACCCACGGGGCCCATATTATGTCAAATTAAATCTGACTTAGAGGGCTATAATGCGGGCTATAAATGTCATCTATAGCGATTTGTCTTTGGGGCCAAAAATCTATGTTTAGTCCCATGGATTTGATAGAGTGGGCTTTCGCACTTGGGCTTCAAATGGACGTTCATGGCTACATCGGTTGACCCACGGGGCCGATAATATATCGAATTGAAGCTGACTCAGAGGGATATTATACGGGCTATAAACATCATCTATAGTGGTTTGTCATAGGGCCCAAAAACCTGTGTTTAGTCCCATGGATTTGATAGAGTAGGCTTGAGCACTTGGGCTTCAAATGGACGTTCGTGTCGACATCGGTTGACCCACGGGGCCCATAATATATCAAATCAAAGCTGACTCAGAGACTATAATATGGCCTATAATAGCTGTCTATAATAGTTTGTCTTTGGGCCCAAAAACCTATATTTAGGCCCATGGATTTGATAGAGTGGGCTTGAGCACTTGGGCTTCAAATGGACGTTCGTGCTGGCATCGGTTGACCCACAGGGCCCATAATATATCAAATCGAATCTAACTCAGAGAGCTAGAATGTGAGCTATACACGTCATCTATAGCGGTTTGTCTTTGGGCCCAAAAACCTATGTTTAGGCCCATGGATATGATAGAGTGGGTTTCATACTTGGGCTTCAAATGGATGTTCGTGGCTACATCGGCTGACCCACGGGGCCGATAATATATCAAATTGAAGTTGACCCAAAGGGCTATAATGCGAGCTATAAACGTCGCCTATAGCGATTTGTCTTTGGGCCCAAAAACCTCTATTTAGGCCCATGGATTTGATAGAGTAGGCTTTCGCACTTAGGCTTCAAATGGACATTCGTGGTGGCATCGGTTGACCCACGGGGCCCATAATATATCAAATCGAAGCTGACTCAGAGGGCTATAATACAGGCTATAAATGTCATCTATAGAGGTTTGTCTGTGGGCACAAAAACCAACGTTTATACCCATGGATTTGATAGAGTAGGCTTTCGCACTCGGGCTTCAAATGGACGTTCGTGGCGGCATCTGTTGACCCACGGGGCCCATAATATATGAAATAGAAGCTTGCTCAAAGGGCTATAAAAGGGGCTATTAATGTCGTCTATAGCGGTTTATCTTTGAGCCCAGAAACCTATGTTTATGCCCATGGATTTAATAGAGTGGGCTTGGGCACTTGGGCTCCAAATGGACGTTCGTGACGGTATCGGCTGACCCACGGGGCCCATAATATATCAAATTGAAGCTTACTCAGAGAGCTATAATACGAGCTATAAAGGCCATCTATAGCGATTTGTCTTTCAGTCCAAAAACATATGTTCAGGCCCATGGATTTGATAGAGTGGGCTTTCACACTTGGGCTTCAAATCGACATTTATGGCGGCATCGGTTGACCAACGCAGCCCATAATATATCAAATCAAAGATGAATCAGAGGGCTATGATGCGGGCTATAAAGGCCGTCTATAACAGTTTGTCTTTAGGCCCAAAAACCTATGTTTAGGCCCATGGATTTGATAGAGTGGGCTTGGGCACTTGGGCTTCAAATGGACGTTCATTGCGGCATCGGCTAACCCATGAGGCCCATAATATATCAAATCGAAAATGACTCAGAGGGCTATAATGCGAGCTATAAACGTCGTCTATAGCAGTTTGTCTTTGGGCCCAAAAACCTATGTTTAGGCGCATGGATTTGATAGAGTGGGCTTTCACACTTAGGCTTCAAATGGACGTTCGTGGCGACATCGGTTGACCCACGGGGCCCATAACATATCAAATAGAAGTTGACTCAGACGGCTAATATGGGGGCTATAAACATCATCTATAGCGGTTTGTCTCTGGGCCCAAAAACATGTGTTTAGGCCCATGAATTTAATAGAGTGGGCTTGGGCACTTGGGCTTTAAGTGGACATTCATGGTGGCATTGGTTGACCCACGGGGCCCATAATATATCAAATCGAATCTGACTCAGAGGGCTATAATGCGGGTTATAAACATCATCTATAGTGGTTTGTCTGTGGGCCCAAAAACCTATGTTTAGGCCCATGGATTTGATAGAGTGGGCTTGGGCACTTGGGCTCCAAATGGACGTTCGTGGCGGCATCGGTTGACCCACGGGGCCTATAATATATCAAATCGAATCTGACTCAGAGGGCTATAATGCGGGCTATAAACGTTGTCTATAGCGGTTTATCTTTGGGCCCAAGAACCTATGTTTAGGCTCATGGATTTAATAGAGTGGGCTTGGGTAATTGGGCCTCAAATGGACGTTCGTGGCAACATCGCTTGACCCACGGGGCCCATAATATATCAAATCGAAGATGAATCAGAGGGCTATAATACGAGCTATAAAGGTCGTCTATAGCGGCTTGTCTTTGGGCCCAAAAACCTATGTTTAGGCCCATGGATTTGATAGTTTGGGCTAGGGCACTTGGGTTTCAAACGGACATTTATGGCGGCAATGGTTGACCCACGGGGCCCATAATATATCGAATCGAATCTGACTCAGAGGGCTATAGTGCGGGTTATAAACATCATCTATAGCGGTTTGTCTGTGGGCCCAAAACCTATGTTTAGGCCCATGCATTCTATAGAGTGGGCTTTCGCACTTGGGCTTCAAATGGACGTTCGTGGTGGCATCAGTTGACCCACAGGGCCCATAATATATGAAATTGAATATGACTTAGAGGGCTACAATGCAGGCTATAAACGTCGTCTATAGCGGTATGTCTTTGGCCCCCAAAAACCTATGTTTAGGCCCATGGATTTGAGGAGAGTGGGCTTTCGCACTTGGGATTCAAATGGACGTCCGTCGTAGCATCGGTTGACGCACGGGGGCCCATAATGTAGCAAATCGAAGCTGACTCAGAGGCTTATATTGGGGCTATAAAATTTGTCTATATCGGTTTGTCTTTGGGCCCAATAACCTATGTTTAGGCCCATGGATTTGATAGAGGGCTTGGGCACTTAGGCTTCAAATGGACGTTCGTGACGGCATCGGTTGACCCAAAGGGCCTATAATATATCAAATCGAAGCTGACTCAGAGGGCTATTGTACGGGCTATAAACGTCATCTATAGCGGTTTGTCTTTGGGCCCAAAAACATATGTTTACACCCAAGGGATTGATAGAGTGGGCTTTCGTACTTGGGCTTCAAATGGACGTTCGTGACGGCATCGGTTAACCCACGGGGCCCATAGTATATTAAATCGAAGCTGACTCAGAGAGCTATAACACGGGCTATAAAGGCCATCTATAGCAATTTTTCTTTGGGCCCAAAAACATATGTTTAGGCCCATGGATTTGATAGAGTGGGCTTGGGCACTTGGGCTTCAAATGGACGTTCATTGCGGCATCAGTTGACCACGGGGCCATAATATATCAAATAGAAGCTGACTCAGAGGGCTATTATATAGGTTATAAATGTCATCTATAGCGGATTGCCTTTGGGCCCAAAATCCTATGTTTAGGCCCATGGATTTGATAGAGTGGGCTTTCGCACTTGGGCTTCAGATGGACGTTCGTGGCGGCATCGGTTGACCCATGGGGCCCATAATATATGAAATCAAAGCTGACTTAGAGGGCTATAATACGGGCTATAAATGTTGTCTATAGCGGTTTGTCTTTAGCTCCAAAAACCTATGTTTGGGCCCATGGATTTGATAGAGTGGGCTTTTGCACTTGGGCTTTAAATGGACGTTCATTGCTAGTATCGATTGTCCTATGGGGCCCATAATATATCAAATCAAAGTAAACTCAAAGGGCAATAATGGGGGCTACAAACTTCATCTATAGCGGTTTGTCTTTAGCCAAAAACCTATGTTTTCGATCCCAAATAACTTTCTTTCGGCCTATGGATTTGATAGTGGGCTTGTGCACTTGGGCTTCAAATGGACATTCGTGGTGGCATCGGTTGACCTGCGGGGCCCATAATATATCAAATAGAAGCTGAGTTACTGGCTATTATGCAGGCTATAAACGTCGTCTGTAGCGGTTTGTCTTTGGGCCAAAAACCTATGTTTAGGCCCATGGATTTGATAGAGTGGGCTTTCGATCTTGGGCTTCAAATGGATGTTCATGGCGGCAGCGGTTAACCCACAGGGCCCATAATATATCAAATCGAATCGGACTCAGAGGGCTATAATAGGGGCTATAAAATTTGTCAATAGCGGTTTGTCTTCGGGACCAAATACCTTTGTTTCAGCCCATGGATTTGATAGTGGGCTTGGGCACTTGGGCTTCAAATGGACGTTTGTCGAGGCATCGGTTGACCCATGGGGCCCATAATATATCAAGTAGAAGCTGACTCAGAGGTCTATTATACAGGCCTAAACATATGTTTTTGGGCCCAAAGACAAACCGCTGTCTTGGGCCCGAAAATCTATGTTTAGGCCCATGGATTTGATAGAGTTGGCTTTCACACTTGGGTTTCAAATGGACATTCGTGGCGGCATCGGTTGACCCACGAGGCGGATAATGTATCAAATCGAAGTCGACTCAGAGGGCTATAATACGGGCTATAAACGGCGTCTATAGCGGTTTGTCTTTGGGCCCAAAAACCTATGTTTAAACCCATGGATTTGATTGAGTGGGCTTGAGCACTTGGGCTTCAAATGGACGTTCGTGGCGGCATCGGTTGACCCACGGGGACCATAATATATGAAATCGAAGTTGACTGAGAGGGCTATAATAGGGGCTATTAATGTCGTCTATAGCGGTTTGCTTTTGGGCCCAAAAACCTATGCTTAGTCCCATGGATTTGATAGAGTGGGCTTTCGCACTTGGGCTTTAAAAGGACGTTCGTGGCGGCATCGGTTGACCAAGGGGCCCATAATATATCAAATCGAAGCTGACTCAGAGGCTATAATGTGGGCTATAAAGGCTATCTATAGCGGTTTGTCTTTGGGCCCAAAAACCTATGTTTAGGCCCATGGATTTGATATAGTGGGCTTGGGCACTTGGTCTTCAAATGGACGTGGCGGGCATCGGTTGACCCACGAGGCCCATATTATATCAAATTAAATCTGACTTAGAGGGCTATAATGCGGGCTATAAATGTCATCTATAGCGATTTGTCTTTGGGGCCAAAAATCTATGTTTAGTCCTATGGATTTGATAGAGTGGGCTTTCGCACTTGGGCTTCAAATGGACGTTCATGGCTACATCGGTTGACCCACGGGGCTGATAATATATCAAATTGAAGCTGACTCAGAGGGATATTATACGGGCTATAAACATCATCTATAGTGGTTTGTCATAGGGCCCAAAAACCTGTGTTTAGTCCCATGGATTTGATAGAGTAGGCTTGAGCACTTGGGCTTCAAATGGACGTTCGTGTCGACATCGGTTGACCCACGGGGCCCATAATATATCAAATCAAAGCTGACTCAGAGACTATAATATGGCCTATAATAGCTGTCTATAACAGTTTGTCTTTGGGCCCAAAAACCTATATTTAGGCCCATGGATTTGATAGAGTGGGCTTGAGCACTTGGGCTTCAAATGGACGTTCATGCTGGCATCGGTTGACCCGCAGGGCCCATAATATATCAAATCGAATCTAACTCAGAGGGCTAGAATGTGAGCTATACATGTCATCTATAGCGGTTTGTCTTTGGGCCCAAAAACCTATGTTTAGGCCCATGGATTTGATAGAGTGGGTTTCATACTTGGGCTTCAAATGGACGTTCGTGGCTACCTCGGTTGACCCACGAGGCTGATAATATATCAAATTGAAGTTGACCCAAAGGGCTATAATGCGAGCTATAAACGTCGCCTATAGCGATTTGTCTTTGGGCCCAAAAACCTCTAAATAGGCCCATGGATTTGATAGAGTAGGCTTTCGCACTTAGGCTTCAAATGGACATTCGTGGTGGCATCGGTTGACCCACGGGGCCCATAATATATCAAATCGAAGCTGACTCAGAGGGCTATAATACAGGCTATAAATGTCATCTATAGAGGTTTGTCTGTGGGCACAAAAACCAACGTTTATACCCATGGATTTGATAGAGTAGGCTTTCACACTCGGGCTTCAAATGGACGTTCGTGGCGGCATCTGTTGACCCACGGGGCGCATAATATATGAAATAGAAGCTTGCTCAAAGGGCTATAAAAGGGGCTATTAATGTCGTCTATAGCGGTTTATCTTTGGGCCCAGAAACCTATGTTTATGCCCATGGATTTAATAGAGTGGGCTTGGGCACTTGGGCTCCAAATGGACGTTCCTGACGGTATCGGCTGACCCACAGGCCCATAATATATCAAATTGAAGCTTACTCAGAGAGCTATAATACGAGCTATAAAGGCCATCTATAGCGATTTGTCTTTTAGTCCAAAAACATATGTTCAGGCCCATGGATTTGATAGAGTGGGCTTTCACACTTGGGCTTCAAATCGACATTTATGGCGGCATCGGTTGACCAACGTAGCCCATAATATATCAAATCAAAGATGAATCAGAGGGCTATGATGCGGGCTATAAAGGTCGTCTATAACAGTTTGTCTTTAGGCCCAAAAACCTATGTTTAGGCCCATGGATTTGATAGAGTGGGCTTGGGCACTTGGGCTTCAAATGGACGTTCATTGCAGCATCGGCTAACCCATGAGGCCCATAATATATCAAATCGAATATGACTCAGAGGGCTATAATGCGAGCTATAAACGTCGTCTATAGCAGTTTGTCGCAGTTTGTCTTTGGGCCCAAAAACCTATGTTTAGGCGCATGGATTTGATAGCGTGTGGCTTTCACACTTAGGCTTCAAATGGACGTTCGTGGTGACATCGGTTGACCCAAGGGGCCCATAACATATCAAATAGAAGTTGACTCAGACGGCTAATATAGGGGCTATAACATCATCTATAGCGGTTTGTCTCTGGGCCCAAAAACATGTGTTTAGGCCCATGAATTTGATAGAGTGGGCTTGGGCACTTGGGCTTTTAAATGGACATTCATGGTGGAATGGTTGACCCACGGGGCCCATAATATATCAAATCGAATCTGACTCAGAGGGCTATAATGCGGGTTATAAACATCATCTATAGTGGTTTGTCTGTGGGCCCAAAAACCTATGTTTAGGCCCATGGATTTGATAGAGTGGGCTTGGGCACTTGGGCTCCAAATGGACGTTCATCGCGGCATCGGTTGACCCACGGGGCCTATAATATATCAAATCGAATATGACTCAGAGGGCTATAATGTGGGCTATAAACGTTGTCTATAGCGGTTTGTCTTTGGGCCCAAAAACCTATGTTTAGGCTCATGGATTTAATAGAGTGGGCTTGGGTAATTGGGCCTCAAATGGACGTTCGTGGCAACATCGCTTGACCCACGGGGCCCACAATATATCAAATCGAAGATGAATCAGAGGGCGTATAATATGAGCTATAAAGGCCGTCTATAGCGGCTTGTCTATGGGCCCAAAAACCTATGTTTAGGCCATGGATTTGATAGTTTGGGCTAGGGCACTTGGGTTTCAAACGGACATTTTATGGCGGCAATGGTTGACCCACGGGGCCCATAATATATCGAATCGAATCTGACTCAGAGGGCTATAGTGCGGGTTATAAACATCATCTATAGCGGTTTGTCTGTGGGCCTAAAAACCTATATTTAGGCCCATGCATTCTATAGAGTGGGCTTTCGCACTTGGGCTTCAAATGGACGTTCGTGGTGGCATCAGTTGACCCACAGGGCCCATAATATATGAAATTGAATATGACTCAGAGGGCTACAATGCAGGCTATAAACGTCGTCTATAGCGGTATGTCTTTGGGCCCAAAACCTATGTTTAGGCCCATGGATTTGAGAGAGTGGGCTTTCGCACTTGGATTCAAATGGACGTCCGTCGTAGCATCGGTTGACGCACGGGGCCCTAATGTAGCAAATCGAAGCTGACTCAGAGGCTTATATTGGGGGCTATAAAATTTGTCTATATCGGTTTATCTTTGGGCCCAATAACCTATGTTTAGGCCCATGGATTTGATAGAGGGCGTTGGGCACTTAGGCTTCAAATGGAGATTCGTCGACGGCATCGGTTGACCCAAATAGGCCTATAATATATCAAATCGAAGCTGACTCAGAGGGCTATTGTACGGGCTATAAACGTCATCTATAGCGGTTTGTCTTTGGCCCAAAAACATATGTTTACGCCCAAGGATTTGATAGAGTGGGCTTTCGTACTTGGGCTTCAAATGGACGTTCGTGACGGCATCGGTTAACCACGGGGCCCATAGTATATCAAATCGAAGCTGACTCAGAGAGCTATAACACGGGCTATAAAGGCCATCTATAGCAATTTTCTTTGGGCCAAAAACATATGTTTAGGCCTATGGATTTGATAGAGTGGGCTTGGGCACTTGGGCTTCAAATGGACGTTCATTGCGGCATCGGTTGACCCACGGGGCCATAATATATCAAATAGAAGCTGACTCAGAGGGCTATATATAGGTTATAAATGTCATCTATAGCGGATTGCCTTTGGGCCCAAATCCTATGTTTAGGCCCATGGATTTGATAGAGTGGGCTTTCGCACTTGGGCTTCAGTATGGACGTTCGTGGCGCATCGGTTGACCCATGGGGCCCATAATATATGAACATCAAAGCTGACTTAGAGGGCTATAATACGGGCTATAATGTTGTCTATAGCGGTTTGTCTTTAGCTCCAAAAACCTATGTTTGGGCCCATGGATTTGATAGAGTGGGCTTTTGCACTTGGCTTTAAATGGACGTTCATTGCAGTATCGATTGTCCTATGGGGCCCATAATATATCAAATCAAAGTTAACTCAAAGGGCAATAATGGGGGCTATAAACTTCATCTATAGCGGTTTGTCTTTAGCCAAAACCTATGTTTTCGATCCCAAATAACTTTCTTTCGGCCTATGGATTTGATAGTGGGCTTGTGCACTTGGGCTTCAAATGGACATCGTGGTGGCATCGGTTGACCTGCGGGGCCATAATATATCAAATAGAAGCTGACTTACTGGGCTATTATGCAGGCTATAAACGTCGTCTATAGCGGTTTGTCTTTAGGCCAAAAACCTATGTTTAGGCCATGGATTTGATAGAGTGGGCTTTCGATCTTGGGCTTCAAATGGATGTTCGTGGCGGCAGCAGTTGACCCACAGGGCCCCATAATATATCAAATCGAAGCGGACTCAGAGGGCTATAATAGGGGCTATAAAATTTATCAATAGCGGTTTGTCTTCGGGACCAAATACCTTTGTTTCAGCCCATGGATTTGATAGTGGGCTTTGGGCACTTGGGCTTCAATGGACGTTTGTGGAGGCATCGGTTGACCCATGGGGCCCATAATATATCAAGTAAGAAGCTGACTCAGAGGTCTATTATACAGGCCTAAACATATGTTTTTGGGCCCAAAGACAAACCGCTGTCTTTGGGCCCGAAAATCTATGTTTAGGCCATGGATTTGATAGAGTTGGCTTTCACACTTGGGTTTCAAATGGACATTCGTGGCGGCATCGTTGACCCACGAGGCGGATAATGTATCAAATCGAAGTCGACTCAGAGGGCTATAATACGGGCTATAAACGGCGTCTATAGCGGTTTGGTCTATGGGCCCATAAACCTATTTTTAGGCCATGGATTTGATTGAGTGGGCTTGGGCACTTGAGGCCTTCAAATGGACGTTCATGGCGGCATCGGTTGACCCACGGGACCATAATATATGAAATCAAAGATGACTGAGAGGGCTATAATAGGGGCTATTAATGTCGTTCTATAGCGGTTTGCTTTTGGGCCCAAAAACCTATGCTTAGTCCCATGGATTTGATAGAGTGGGCTTTCGCACTTGGGCTTTAAAAAGGACGTTCGTGGCGGCATCGGTTGACCCAAGGGGCCCATAATATATCAAATCGAAGCTGACTCAGAGGCTATAATGTGGGCTATAAAGGCTATCTATAGCGGTTTGTCTCTTTGGGCCCAAAAACCTATGTTTAGGCCCATGGATTTGATATAGTGGGCTTGGGCACTTGGTCTTCAAATGGACGTGGCGGCATCGGTGACCCACGAGGCCCATATTATATCAATTAAATCTGACTTAGAGGGCTATAATGCGGGCTATAAATGTCATCTATAGCGATTTGTCTTTGGGGCCAAAAATCTATGTTTAGTCCATGGATTTGATAGAGTGGGCTTTCGCACTTGGGCTTCAAATGGACGTTCATGGCTACATCGGTTGACCCACGGGGCCGATAATATATCAAATTGAAGCTGACTCAGAGGATATTATACGGGCTATAAACATCATCTATAGTGGTCTGTCATAGGGCCCAAAAACCTGTGTTTAGTCCCATGGATTTGATAGAGTAGGCTTGAGCACTTGGGCTTCAAATGGATGTTCGTGTCGACATCGGTTGACCCACGGGGCCATAATATATCAAATCAAAGCTGACTCAGAGACTATAATATGGCCTATAATAGCTGTCTATAACAGTTTGTCTTTGGGCCCAAAAACCTATATTTAGGCCCATGGATTTGATTGAGTGGGCTTGAGCACTTGGGCTTTAAATGGACGTTCGTGCTGGCATCGGTTGACCCACAGGGCCCATAATATATCAAATCGAATCTATCTCAGAGGGCCAGAATGTGAGCTATACACGTCATCTATAGCGGTTTGTCTTTGGGCCCAAAAACCTATGTTTAGGCCCATGGATTTGATAGAGTGGGTTTCATACTTGGACTTCAAATGGACGTTCGTGGCTACATCGGTTGACCCACGGGGCCGATAATATATCAAATTGAAGTTGACCCAAAGGGCTATAATGCGAGCTATAAACGTCGCCTATAGTGATTTGTCTTTGGGGCCCAAAAACCTCTGTTTAGGCCCATGGATTTGATAGAGTAGGCTTTCGCACTTAGGCTTCAAATGGACATTCGTGGTGGCATCGGTTGACCCACGGGGCCCATAATATATCAAATCGAAGCTGACTCAGAGGGCTATAATACAGGCTATAAATGTCATCTATAGAGGGTTTGTCTGTGGGCACAAAAACCAATGTTTATGCCCATGGATTTGATAGAGTAGGCTTTCGCACTCGGCTTCAAATGGACGTTTGTGGCGGCATCTGTTGACCCACGGGGCCCATAATATATGAAATAGAAGCTTGCTCAAAGGGGTATAAAAGGGGCTATTAATGTCGTCTATAGTGGTTTGTCTTTGGGCCCAAAAACCTATGTTTATGCCCATGGATTTAAGAGAGTGGGCTTGGGCACTTGGGCTCCAAATGGACGTTCGTGACGGTATCGGCTGACCCACGGGGCCCATAATATATCAAATTGAAGCTTACTCAGAGAGCTATAATACGAGCTATAAAGGCCATCTATAGCGATTTGTCTTTCAGTCCAAAAATATATGTTCAGGCCCATGGATTTGATAGAGTGGGGCTTTCACACTTGGGCTTCAAATGGACATTTATGGCGGGCATCGGTTGACCCACGCAGCCCATAATATATCAAATCAAAGATGAATCAGAGGGCTATGATTGCGGGCTATAAAGGCCGTCTATAACAGTTTGTCTTTAGGCCCAAAAACCTATGTTTAGGCCCATGGATTTGATAGAGTGGGCTTGGGCACTTGGGCTTCAAATGGACGTTCATTACGGCATCGGCTAACCCATGAGGCCCATAATATATCAAATCGAATATGACTCAAAGGGCTATAATGCGAGCTATAAACGTCGTCTATAGCAGTTTGTCTTTGGGCCCAAAAACCTATGTTTAGGCGCATGGATTTAATAGAGTGGGCTTTCACACTTAGGCTTCAAATGGACGTTCGTGGCGACATCGGTTGACCCACGGGGCCCATAACATATCAAATAGAAGTTGACTCAGACGGCTAATATGGGGGCTATAAACATCATCTATAGCGGTTTGTCTCTGGGCCCAAAAAACATGTGTTTAGGCCCATGAATTTGATAGAGTGGGCTTGGGCACTTGGGCTTTAAATGGACATTCATGGTGGCATTGGTTGACCCACGGGGCCCATAATATATCAAATCGAATCTGACTCAGAGGGCTATAATGCGGGTTATAAACATCATCTATAGTGGTTTGTCTGTGGGCCCAAAAACCTATGTTTAGGCCCATGGATTTGATAGAGTGGGCTTGGGCACTTGGGCTCCAAATGGACGTTCGTGGCTGGCATCGGTTGACCCACGGGGCCTATAATATATCAAATCGAATATGACTCAGAGGGCTATAATGCGGGCTATAAACGTTGTCTATAGCGGTTTGTCTTTGGGCCCAAAAACCTATGTTTAGGCTCATGGATTTAATAGAGTGGGCTTGGGTACTTGGGCCTCAAATGGACGTTCGTGGCAACATCGCTTGACCCACGAGGCCCATAATATATCAAATCGAAGATGAATCAGAGGGCTATAATACGAGCTATAAAGGCCGTCTATAGCGGCTTGTCTTTGGGCCCAAAAACCTATGTTTAGGCCCATGGATTTGATAGTTTAGGCTAGGGCACTTGGGTTTCAAACGGACATTTATGGCGGAAATGGTTGACCCACGGGGCCCATAATATATCGAATCGAATCTGACTCAGAGGGCTATAGTGCCGGTTATAAACATCATCTATAGCGGTTTGTCTGTGGGCCCAAAAACCTATGTTTAGGCCCATGCATTCTATAGAGTGGGCTTTCGCACTTGGGCTTCAAATGGACGTTCGTGGTGGCATCAGTTGACCCACAGGGCCCATAATATATGAAATTGAATATGACTTAGAGGGCTACAATGCAGGCTATAAACGTCGTCTATAGCGGTATGTCTTTGGGCCCAAAAACCTATGTTTAGTCCCATGGATTTGAGAGAGTGGGCTTTCGCACTTGGGATTCAAATGGACGTCCGTCGTAGCATCGGTTGACGCACGGGGCCCATAATATAGCAAATCGAAGCTGACTCAGAGGCTTATATTGGGGGCTATAAAATTTTTCTATATCGGTTTGTCTTTGGGCCCAATAACCTATGTTTAGGCCCATGGATTTGATAGAGGGCTTGGGCACTTAGGCTTCAAATGGACGTTCGTGACGGCATCGGTTGACCCAAAGGGCCTATAATATATCAAATCGAAGCTGACTCAGAGGGCTATTGTACAGGCTATAAACGTCATCTATAGCGGTTTGTCTTTGGGCCCAAAAACATATGTTTACGCCCAAGGATTTGATAGAGTGGGCTTTCGTACTTGGGCTTCAAATGGACGTTCGTGACGGCATCGGTTAACCCACGGGGCCCATAGTATATCAAATCGAAGCTGACTCAGAGAGCTATAACATGGGCTATAAAGGCCATCTATAGCAATTTTTCTTTGGGCCCAAAAACATATGTTTAGGCCCATGGATTTGATAGAGTGGGCTTGGGCACTTGGGCTTCAAATGGACGTTCATTGCGGCATCGGTTGACCCACGGGGCCATAATATATCAAATAGAAGCTGACTCAGAGGGCTATTATATAGGTTATAAATGTCATCTATAGCGGATTGCTTTTGGGCCCAAAATCCTATGTTTAGGCCTATGGATTTGATAGAGTGGGCTTTCGTACTTGGGCTTCAAATGGACGTTCGTGGCGGCTTCGGTTGACCTACGGGGCCTATAAAATATCAAATTGAAGCTAACTGAGAGGGCTACAATGTGGGAGATAAAGGCCGTCTATAACAGTTTGTCTTTGGGCCCAAAAACCTATGTTTAGGTCTTGGATTTGAAAGAGTGGGCTTGGCCACTTGGGCTTCAAATAGACGTTCATGGCGGCATCGATTGAACCACGAGGCCCATAATATATCAAATCGAATCTAACTCAGAGGGCTACAATACGAGCTATGAACGTCGTCTGTAGCGATTTGTCTTTGGGCCCAAAAACCTATGTTTAGGCCCATGGATTTGATAGAGTGGCTTCGAATGGACGTTCGTGGCGACATCGGTTGACCCACGGGGCCCATCATATATCAAATTGAAGCTGACTCAGAGGGCTATTACACGGGCTATAAACGTCATCAATAGCAGTTTGTCTTTGGGCCAAAAAACTTATGTTTAGGCCCATGGATTTGATAGAGTGGGTTTTCGCACTTGGGCTTCAAATTGACGTTCGTGGTGGCATCGATTGACCCATGGGGCCCATAATATATCAATTAGAAGTTGACGGGCTATAAACATCGTCTATAGTGGTTTTTCTTTGGGCCCAAAAACATATGTTTAGGCCCATGGATTTAATAGAGTGGGCTTGGGCACTTGGGCTTTAAATGGACGTTCGTGGCGGCATCGGTTGACCCATGGGGCCCGTAATATAACAAATAGAAGCTGACTCAGAGGGCTATTATGCGGACTCTAAACGTCATCTATAGCAGTTTGTCTTTGGGCCCAAAAACATATGTTTATGCCCATGGATTTGATAGAGTGGGCTTTCGCACTTGGGCTTTAAATGGACGTTCGTGGCGACATTGATTAACCCACGGGGTCTATAATATGGATTTGATAGAGTGGGCTTGGGCACTTAGGCTTCTAATGGATGTTCGTGGTGGCATCGGTTGACCCACGGGGCCTATAATCTATCAAATCGAATCTAACTCAGAGGGCTATAATATACCCTATAAACGTCATCTATAGTGGTTTGTCTTTGGGCCCAAAAACCTATGTTTAGGCCTATGGATTTGATAGAGTGGGCTTTCGCACTTGGGCTGCAAATGGACGTTCATGGCGGCATCGGTTGACCCACGGGGTCCATAATATATCAAATCGAAGATGAATCAGAGGGCTATAATGCAGGCTATAAAGGCCGTCTATAGCGGTTTGTCTTTGGGCCCAAAAACCTTTGTTTAGGCCCATGGATTTAATAGAGTGGGCTTGGGCACTTGTCCTTCAAATGGACGTTTATGGCAGCATCGGTTGACCCATGGGGTCCATAATATATCAAATCAAATCTGACTCAGAGGGCTATAATGCGGGTTATAAACATCATCTATAGCAGTTTGTCTTTGGGCCCAAAAACCTATGTTTAGGCCCATGGATTTGATAGAGTGGGCTTTCGCACTTGGGCTTCAAATGGATGTTCGCAGTGGCATCGGTTGACCCACGGGGCCTATAACATATCAAATAGAAGCTGACTCAGAGGGCTATAATGCGAGCTATAATCGTCATCTATAGTGCTTTGTCTTTAGGCCAAAAAACCTATGTTTAGGCCCATGTATTTGATAGAGTGGGCTTGGGCACTTGGTCTTCAAATGGACGTTCTTGGCGGCATAGGTTGACCCACGGAGCCCATAATATATGAAATCAAAGCTGACTCAGAGGGCTATAATGCGGGCTATAAAGGCTGTCTATAGTGATTTTTGTTTGGGCCCAAAAACCTATGTTTAGGCCCATGGATTTAATGGAGTAGGCCTGGGCACTTAGGCTTCAAATGGACGTTCGTGGCGGCATTGGTTGACCCACGGGGCCCATAATATATTAAATAGAAGCTGACTCAGAGGGCTATTATGGGGGCTATGAACGTTATCTATGGCAGTTTGTCTTTGGGCCCAAAAACATATATTTAGGCCCATGGATTTGATAGAGTGGGCTTTCGCACTTGGGCTTCAAATGGACATTCGTGGTGGCATCGGTTGACCCACGGGGCCCATAATATATCAAATCGAAGCTGACTCAAAGGGCTATAATGCGAGCTATAACCGTCATCTATAGTGCTTTGTCTTTAGGGCAAAAGACCTATGTTTAGGCCCATGTATTTGATAGAGTGGGCTTGGGCACTTGGGCTTCAAATCGACGTTCGTGGCGGCATAGGTTGACCCACGGGGCCCATAATATATGAAATCGAAGCTGACTCAGAGGGCTATAGTGCAGGCTATAAAGGCTATCTATAGTGATTTGTCTTTGGGCCCAAAAACCTATGTTTAGGCCCATGGATTTAATGGAGTGGGCCTGGGCACTTAGGCTTCAAATGGACGTTCGTGGCGGCATCGGTTGACCCATGGGGCCCATAATATATCAAATAGAAGCTGAATCAGAGGGCTATTCTAGGTGCTATAAACGTCATATATAGTGGTTTGTCTTTAGGCCCAAAAACCTATGTTTAGGCCCATGGATTTGATAGAGTAGGCTTGGGCACTTGGGCTTCAAATGGACGTTCGTGGCGGCATCGGTTGACCCACGGGGCCCATAATATATCAAATCGAATATGACTCAGAGGGCTATAATGCGGGCTATAAACATCATCTATAGCAGCTTGTCTTTGGGCCCAAAAACCAATGTTTAGGCCCATGGATTTGATAGAGTGGGCTTAGGCACTTGGGCTTCAAATGGACATTCGTGGCGGCATCAGTTGACTCACGGGGCCCATAATATATCAAATAGAAGTTGATTTATAGGGCCAGAATGCGGACAATAAATGTCGTCTATAGCGGTATGTCTTTGGGCCCAAAAACATATGTTTAGGCCCATGGATTTGATAGAGTGGGCTTTCGCACTTGGGCTTCAAAGCCACGTTCGTGGCGGCATCGGTTGACCCATAGGGCCCATAATATATCATATAGAACCTGACTCAGAGGGCTATTATACATGTTATAAACGTCATCTATAGCGGTTTGCCTTTGGGCCCAAAATCCTATGTTTAGGCCCATGGATTTGATAGAGTGGGCTTTCGCACTTGGGCTTCAAATGGACGTTCGTGGCGGCATCGGTTGATCCACATGGCCCATAATATATCATATAAAACCTGACTCAGAGGGCTATTATACATGTTATAAACGTCATCTATAGCGGTTTCCCTGTGGGCCCAAAATCCTATGTTTAGGCCCATGGATTTGATAGAGTGGGCTTTCGCACTTGGGCTTTAAATGGACGTTCGTGGCAGCTTCTGTTGACGCACGGGGTCCATAAAATTTCAAATCGAAGATGAATTAGAGCGCTATAATGCGGGCTATAAAGGCCATCTATAGAGGTTTGTCTTTGGGCCCAAAAACCTATGTTTAGACCCATGGATTTGATAGTGTGGGCTCGGGCACTTGGGCTTCAAATGGACGTTCGTGGCGGCATCGGTTGACCCACGGGGCCTATAATATATCAAATTGAATCTGACTTAGAGGGCTATGATGCGGGCTTTAAATGTCGTCTAGAGCGGTTTGGCTTTGGGCCCAAAAACCTATATTTAGGCCCATGGATTTGAAAGACTAGGCTTGGGCACTTGGGCTTCAAATGGACATTCTGGACGGCATTGGTTGACCCACGGGGCCCATAATATAACAAATAGAAGCTAACTCAGAGGGCTATAATACGGGCTATAAAGGCTGTCTATAGCGATTTGTCTTTGGGCCCAAAAAACCTATGTTTAGCCCCATGGATTTGATAGAGCGGGCTTGGGCACTTGGGCTTTAAATGGATGTTTATGGTGGCATCGATTGACCCACGGGACCCATAATATATCAAATAGAAGTTGACTCAGAGGGCTATTATATGGGTTATAAACGTCATCTATAGCGGTTTGTCTTGGGCCCAAAAACATATGTTTAGGCCCATGGATTTGATAGAGTGGGCTTGAGCACTTGGACTTCAAATGGACGTTCGTGGTGGCATCGGTTGACCCACGGGGCCCATAATATATCAAATCAAAGATGAATCAGAGGGCTATAATGCGGGCTATAAAACCCATCTATAGCGGTTTGTCTTTGGGCCCAAAAACCTATGTTTAGGCCCATGGATTTGATAGTGTGGGCTTGGGCACTTGGGCTTCAAATGGACATTCATAGCGACATCGGTTGACCCACGGGGCCCCATAATATATCAAATAGAAGATGACTCAGAGGGCTATAATGTGAGCTATAAAGACTGTCTATAGCGATTTGTCTTTGGGCCCAAAAACCTATGTCGTCTGGAGCGGCTTGTCTTTGGGCCCAAAAACCTATGTTTAGGCCCATGGATTTGATAGAGTGGGCTTGGGCACTTGGGCTTCAAATGGACATTCGTGGCGGCATCGGTTGACCCACGGGGCCCATAATATATCAAATCGAAGCTAATTCAGAGGGCCATAATGCGGACTATAAACATCGTCTATAGCTGTATGTCTTTAGGCCCAAAAACATATGTTTAGGCCCATGGATTTAATAGAGTGGGCTTTCGCACATGGGCTTCAAATGGACGTTCGTGGCAGTATCGGTTGATCCACAGGGCCCATAATATATCATATAGAACCTGAGTCAGAGGGCTATTATACATGTTATAAACGTCATCTATAGCGATTTCCCTTTGGGCCCAAAATCCTATGTTTAGGCCCATGGATTTGATAGAGTGGGCTTTCAGACTTGGGCTTTAAATGGACGTTCGTGGCGGCTTCTGTTGACCCACGGGGCCCATAAAATTTTAAATCGAAGCTAACTAAGAGGGCTATAATGCGGGAGATAAAGGCCGTCCGTAGCAGTTTGTCTTTGGGCCCAAAAACCTATGTTTAGCTCTTGGATTTGATAGAGTGGGCTCGGGCACTTGGGCTTCAAATGGACGTTCGTGACGGCATCGGTTGACCCACGAGGCCCATAATATATCAAATCGAAGATGAATCAGAGGGCTATAATGTGGGCTATAAAGGCCATCTCTAGCGGTTTGTCTTTGGGCCCAAAAACCTATGTTTAGACCCATGGATTTGATAGTGTGGGCTTGGGCACTTGGGCTTCAAATGGACGTTCATGGCGGCATCGGTTGACCCACGGGGCCTATAATATATCAAATTGAATCTGACTTAGAGGGCTATGATGCAGGCTTTAAACGTCGTCTGGAGCGGTTTGCCTTTGGGCCCAAAAACCTATGTTTAGGCCCATGGATTTAAAAGACTGGGCTTGGGCACTTGGGCTTCAAATGGACATTCGGGGCGACATCGGTTGACCCACGAGGCCCATAATATATCAAATAGAAGCTAACTCAGAGGGCTATAATGCGGGCTATAAAGGCCGTCTATAGCGGTTTGTCTTTGGGCCCAAAAACCTATGTTTAGGTCCATGGATTTGATAATGTGGGCTTGGGAACTTGGGCCTCAAATGGACATTCATGGTGGCATCGGTTGACCCACGGGGCCCATAATATATCAAATAGAAGCTGACTCAGAGGGCTATAATGCGAGCTATAAATACTATCTATAGCGATTTGTCTTTGGGCCCGAAAACTTATGTTTAGCCCCATGGATTTGATAGAGTGGGCTTGGGCACTTGGGCTTTAAATGGATGTTCGTGGCGGCATCGGTTGACCCACGTGGCCCATAATATATCAAATAGAAGCTGACTCAGAGGGCTATTATACGGGCTATAAACGTCGTCTATAGTGGTTTATCTTGGGGCCCAAAAACATATGTTTAGGCCCATGGATTTGATAGAGTGGGCTTTCGCACTTGGGCTTCAAATGGACATTTGTGGCGGCATCGGTTGACCCACGGGGCCCATAATATAACAAATTGAATCTGACTCAGAGTGCTATAATGTGGGCTATAAATGTCATCTAGAGCAATTTGTCTATGGGCCCAAAAACCTATGTTTAGGCCCATGGATTTGATAGAGTGGGCTTGGGCACTTGGGCTTCAACTGGACATTCGTGGCGGCATCGGTTGACCCACGGGGCCCAAAATATATCAAATAGAAGCTGACTCAGAGGGCTATGATGCGTGCTATAAAGGCTGTCTATAGCAATTTGTCTTTGGGCCCAAAAACCTATGTTTAGCCCCATGGATTTCATAGAGTGGGCTTGGGCACTTGGGCTTCAAATGGACGTTTATTACAGCATCGGTTGACCCATGGGGCCCATAATATATCAAATAGAAGCTGACTCAGAGGGATATTATACGAGCGACAAAGGTCGTCTATAATGGTTTGTCTTTGGGCCCAAAAACATATGTTTAGGCCCTTAGATTTGATAGAGTGGGCTTTCGCACTTGGGCTTCAAATGGACGTTCATGGCGGCTTCGGTTGACCCACAGGGCCCATAATATATCAAATTGAAGATGAATCAGAGGGCTATGAAGGTCGTCTATAGCGGTTTTGGGCCCAAAAATATATGTTTAGGGCCATGGATTTGATAGAGTGGGTTTGGGCACTTGGGCTTCAAATGAACGTTTGTGGCGACATCGGTTGACCCACGGGGCCCATAATATATCAAATCGAATCTGACTCAGAGGGCTATAATGCGTGTTGTAAATGTCATCTATGACGGTTTGTCTTTGGGCCCAAGAACCTTTGTTTAGGTCCATGGATTTGATAGAGTGGGCTTTCGCACTTGGGCTTCAAATGGACATTCGTGGCGGCATCGGTTGACCCACGGGGCCCATAATATATCAAATAGAAGCTGACTCAGAGGGATATTATGATGGCTATAAACGTCGTCTATAGTGGTTTGTCTTTAAGCCAAAAAACATATGTTTAGGCCCATGGATTTGATAGAGTGGGCTTTCACGCTTGGGCTTCAAATGGACGTTCATTGGCGGCATCGGTTGACCCACGGGGCCCATAATATATCAAATCGAAGATGAATCAGAGGGCTATAATACGGGCTATAAAGGCCATCTATAACGGTTTGGCTTTGAGCCCAAAAACCTATATTTAGGCCCATGGATTTGATAGAGTGGGCTTGGGCACTTGGACTTCAAATGGACGTTCGTGGCGGCATCGGTTGACCTATGGGGCCCATAATATATCAAATCGAATCTGACTCAGAAGGCTATAATGCAGGCTATAAAGGTCATCTATAGTGATTTGTCTTTGGGCCCAAAAACCTATGTTGAGGCACATGGATTTGATAGAGTGGGTTTTCGTACTTGGGCTTCAAAAGGACATTCGTGGCGGCATCGGTTGACGCACGGGGCCCATAATGTAGCAAATCGAAGCTGACTCAGAGGGCTATATTGGGGGCTATGGACTTTGTCTATAGCGGTTTGTCTTCCGGGCCCAAAAACCTATGTTTAGGCCCATGGATTTGATAGAGTGGGCTTTCATACTTGGGCTTCAAATGGACGTTCGTGGCGGTATGGGTTGACCTACTGGGCCTATAATATATCAGATCAAAGCTGACTCAGAGGGCTAATATACAGGCTATAAACATCGTCTATAGCAATTTGTGTTTGGGCCCAAAAACATATGTTTAGGCCCATGGATTCGATAGAGTGGGCTTTTGTACTTGGGCTTCAAATGGACGTTCGTGGCGGCATCGGTTGACCCACGGGGCCCATAATATATCAAATTAAAGTTGAGTCAGAGGGCTATAATGCGGGCTATAAAGGCTGTCTATAGCAATTTTGGACCCAAAAACATACGTTTAGGCCATGGATTTGATAGACTAGGCTTGGGCACTTGGGCTTCAAAATGGATGTTTGTGGCGGCATCGGTTAACCCACGGGGCCCATAATATATCAAATCGAATCTGACTCAGAGGGCTATAATGCATGCTATAAATATCATCTATAGCGGTTTGTCTTTGGGCCCAAAAACCTTTGTTTAGGCCCATGGATTTGATAGAGTGGGCTATCGCATTTAGGCTTCAAATGGACATTCGTGGTGGCATCGGTTGACCCACGGGGCCCATATATATCAAATAGAAGCTAACTCAGAGGGATCTTATGGGGGCCTATCAATGTCGTCTATAGGAGTTTGTCTTTAAGCTGAAAAACATATGTTTAGGCCCATGGATTTGATAGAGTGGGCTTTTGCACTTGGGCTTCAAATGGACGTTCATGGCGGCATCGGTTGACCCACAGGGCCCATAATATATCAAATCAAAGATGAATCAGAGGACTATAATATGGGCTATAAAGGCCATCTATAGCGGTTTGTCTTTGGGCCCAAAAACCTATGTTTAGGCCCATGGATTTGATAGAGTGGGCTTTGGCACTTGGGCTTCAAATGGACGTTCGTGGCGGCATCGGTTGACCCACGGGGCCCATAATATATCAAATCAAATATGACTCAGAAGGCTATAATACAGGCTATAAAGGTCGTCCATAGCGGTTTGTCTTTGGGCCCAAAAACCTATGTTTAGGGCCATGGATTTGATAGAGTGGGCTTTCAAACCTAGGCTTCAAATGGACGTTCGTGGCGGCATCAGTTGACGCACGGGGCCTATAATGTAGCAAATCGAAGCTAACTCAGAGGGCTATATTGGGGGCTATAAATTTCATCTTTAGCAGTTTGTCTTTAGGCCAAAAAACATATGTTTAGGCCCATTGATTTAATAGAGTGGGCTCTCACACTTGGGCTTTAAATGGACATTCATGGTGGCATTGGTTGACCCACGGGGCCCATAATATATCAAATCGAAGATGAATTAGAGGGCTATAAAGGCCATCTACAGCGGTTTGTCTTTGGGCCCAAAAACCTATGTTTAAGCCCATGGATTTGATAGAGTGGGCTTGGGCACTTAGGCTTCAAATGGATATTCGTGGCGGCATCGGTTGACCCACGGGGCCCATAATATATCAAAACAAAGATGAATCAGAGGGCTATAATGTGGGCTATAAAGGCCATCTATAGCGATTTTTCTTTGGGCCCAAAAACCTATGTTTAGGCCCATGGATTTGATAGTGGTGGCTTGGGCACTTGGGCTTCAAATGGACATTCGTGGCGGCATCGGTTGACCCATGGGGCCCATAATATATCAAATTGAATTTGACTCAGAGGGCTATAATGCGAGCTATAAACGTCATCTGGAGCGATTTGTCTTTGGGCCCAAAAACCTATGTTTAGGGCCCATGGATTTGATAGAGTGGGCTTGGGCACTTGGGCTTCAAATGGACTTTCATAGTGGCATCGGTTGACCCATGGGGACCATAATATATCAAATTGAATCTGACTTAGAGGGCTATAATGCAGGCTATAAATGTCATCTATAGCGATTTGTCTTTGGGCCCAAAAACCTATGTTTAGGCCTTTGGATTTGATAGAGTGGGCTTTCGCACTTGGGCTTCAAATGGACATTCGTGGTGGCATCGGTTGACCCACGGGGCCCATAATATATCAAATAGAAGCTAACTCAGAGGGCTATAATGCACGCTACAAAAGGTTGTCTATTGCGATTTCTCTTTGGCCTCAAAAACCTATGTTTAACCCCATGGATTTGATAGAGTGGGCTTGGGCACATGGGCTTTAAATGGACGTTCGTAGGCAGCATCGGTTGACGTACAAGGCCCATAATGTAGCAAATCGAAGCTGACTCAAAGGGCTATATTAGGGGCTATAAATGTCATCTATAGCAGTTTGTCTTTAAGCCAAAAGACATAAGTTTAGGCCCATGGATTTGATAGAGTAGGCTTTTGCACTTGGGCTTCAAATGGACGTTCGTGGCAGCATCGGTTGACCCACGGGGCCCATAATATATCAAATCAAAGATGAATCAGAGGACTATAATATAGGCTATAAAGGCCATCTATAGCGGTTTGTCTTTAGGCCCAAAAACCTATGTTTAGGCCCATGGATTTATTAGAGTGGGCTTTCGTACTTGGGCTTCAAATGGACGTTTGTGGCGGCATCGGTTAACTGACAGAGCCCATAATATATCAAATCAAAGCTGATTCAGAGGGCTATAATGTAGGCTATAAAGGCAGTCTTTAACGATTTGTCTTTAGGCCCAAAAATCTATGTTTAGGCCCATGAATTTGATAGAGTGGGCTTGGGCACATGGGCTTCAAATGGAAGTTCGTGGCGGCATCAGTTGACCCACGGGGCCGATAATATATCAAATAGAAGCTGACTCAGAGGGATATTATACGGGCTATAAACATTGTCTATAGCGGTTTGTCTTTCGGCCCAAAAACCTATGTTTAGGCCCATGGATTTGATAGAGTGGACTTTCATACTTGGGCTTCAAATGGATGTTCGTGGCGGCATCGGTTGACCCACAGGGCCCATAATATATCAACTCGAAGCTGACTCAGAGGGCTATTACAACGGGCTATAAACATTGTCAATAGCGGTTTGTCTTTGAGTCCAAAAACTTGTGTTTAGGCCCATGGATTTGATAGAGTGGGCTTTCACACTTGGGCTTCAAAAAGACGTTTGTGGCGGCATCGAATGACCCACGGGGCCTATAATATATCAAATTGAAGCTGACTTAGAGGGCTATAAAGGCAATCTAGAGCGATTTCGCTTTGGGCCCAAAAACCTATATTTAGGCCCATGGATTTGATAGAGTCGGCTTGGGCACTTGGGCTTCAAATGGAAGTTCGTGGCGGCATCAGTAGACCCACAAGGCCCATAATATATCAAATCAAATCTGACTCAGAGGGCTATAATGTAGGCTATAAACGTCATCAATAGCGGTTTGTCTTTGGGCCCAAAAACTTGTGTTTAGGCCCATGGATTTGATAGAGTGGGCTTTCGCACTTGGGCTTCAAATGGACATTCGTGGCGGCATTGGTTTACCCACAGGCCCATAATGTAACAAATCGAAGCTGACTCAGAGGGCTATATTGGGGGCTATAAACTCCGCCTATAGCGGTTTGTCTTCGGGCCTAAAAACCTATGTTTAGGCCCATGGATTTGATAGAGGGCTTGGGCACTTGGGCTTCAAATGGACGTTCGTGGCGGCATCGGTTCACCCATTGGGCCCATAATATATCAAATCAAAGCTAACTCAGAGGGCTATTATATGAGCTATAAACATCATCTATAGCAATTTGTCTTTCGGCCTAAAAACATATGTTTAGGCCCATGGATTCGATAGAGTGGGCTTTCATACTTGGGCTTTAAATGGAAATTCGTGGCGGCATCGATTCACCCACGGGGCCCATAATATATCAAATCGAATCTGACTCACTGGGCTACAATATGAGCTACGAATGTCATCAAATAGCGGTTTGTCTTTGGGCCTAAAAACCTATGTTTAGGCCCATGGATTTGATAGAGTGAACTTTTGCACTTAGGCCTTTAAATGGACGTTCGTGGCAGTATCGATTTACCGATGGGGCCCATAATATATCAAATCGAAGCTAACTCAGAGGGCTATTACACGGGCTATAAACGTCATCAATAGCAATTTATCTTTGGGCCCAAAAACATATGTTTAGGCCCATGGATTCGATAGAGTGGGCTTTCATACTTGGGCTTCAAATGGATGTTCGTGGCGATATCGGTTAACCCACGGGGCCTATAATATATCAAATCGAAGCTGACTCAGAGGGCTATAATACAGGCTCTAAAAGCCATCTATAGCGATTTTTCTTTGGGCCCAAAAACCCATGTTTAGGCCCATGGATTTCATAGAGTGGGCTTGGGCACTTGGGCTTTAAATGGATGTTTATGGTAGCATCGGTTGACCCACGGGGCCCATAATATATCAAATAGAAGCTGACTTAGAGGGATATTATACGGGCTATAAACGTCGTCTATAGCGGTTTTTCTTTGGGCCCAAAAACATATGTTTAGGCCCATGGATTTGATAGAGTGGGCTTTTGCACTTAGGCTTCAAATGGACATTCGTGGTGGCATCGGTTAACCCACGGGCTCATAATATGTCAAATCGAAGATGAATCAGAGGGCTATAATACGGGCTATAAAGGCCGTCTATAGCAGTTTGTCTTTGGGCCCAAAAACATATGTTTAGGGCCATGGATTTTATAGAGTGGGCTTGGGCACTTAGGCTTCAAATGGACGTTGGTGGCGGCATCGGTTGACCCACGGGGCCCATAATATATCAAATGGAATCTGACTCAGAGGAATATAAAGCGTGCTATAAACGTTGTCTATAGCGATTTGTCTTTCGACCCAAAAACCTTTGTTTAGGCCCATGGATTTGATGGAGTGGGATTTCGCACTTAGGCTTCCAATGGACGTTCGTGGTGGCATTGGTTGACCCACGGGGCCCATAATATATCAAATAGAAGCTGACTCCAAGGGATATTATGGGGGCTATAAACATCGTGTATAGCGGTTTGTCCTTAAGCCGAAAAACATATGTTTAGGCCCATGGATTTGATAGAGTGGGCTTTCACACTTGGGCTTCAAATGGACATTTGTGGTGGCATCGGTTGACCCATAGGGCCCATAATATATCAAATCAAAGATGAATTAGAGGGCTAGAATATGGGCTATAAAGGCCGTCTATAGCAGTTTGTCTTTGGGCCCAAAAACCTATGTTTAGGCCCATGGATTTGATAGAGTGGGCTTGGGCACTTGGGCTTCAAATGGCCATTCGTGGTGACATCGGTTGACCCACGGGGCCCCATAATATATCAAATTGAATCTTACTCAGAAGGCTATAATCTAGGCTATAAACATCGTCTATAGCGATTTGTCTTTTGGGCCCAACAACCTATATCTAGGCCCATGGATTTGATAGAGTGGGCTTTCGCACTTGGGCTTCAAATGGACATTCATGGCTGCATCGGTTGATGCATGGGGCCCATAATGTAGCAAATTGAAGCTGACTTAGAGGGCTATATTGGGGGCTATAAACTTTGTCTATAGCAGTTTGTCTTTGGGCATAAAAACCTATGTTTTTGGGCCTAAAAACCTATGTTTAGGCCAATGGATTTGATAGAGGGCTTGGGCACTTGGGCTTCAAATGGACGTTCGTGGCGGCATCAATTGACCCACGGGTCCCATAATAAAATAAATCAAAGCTGACTCAGAGGGCTATTATACGGGCTATAAACGTCGTCTATAGCGGTTTATCTTCAGGCCCAAAAACCTATGTTTAGGTCTTGAATTTGATAGAGTGGGCTTAGGCACATGGGCTTCAAATGGATGTTCGTGGTGGCATCGGTTGACCCACAGGGCCTATAATATATCAAATCAAATCTGACTCAGAGGGCTACACTACGAGCTATTAACATCATCTATAGCAGTTTGTCTTTGGGCCCAAAAACCTATGTTTAGGCCCATGGATTTGATAGAGTGGACTTTCGTACTAGGGCTTAAAATGAACGTTCGTGGCGGCATCGGTTGACCCACAGGGCCCATAATATATCTAATCAAAGCTGACTCAGAAGGCTATTACACGGGCTATAAACATTGTCAATAGTGGTTTGTCCTTGGGCCTAAAAACTTATGTTTAGGCCCATGGATTTGATAGAGTGGGCTTTCGCAATTGGGGTTCAAATAGACATTCGTGGCGGCATCGGTTGACCCACGGGGCCCATAATATATCAAATCAAAGCTGACTCAGAGGGCTATAATGTGGGCTATAAAGGCCATCTATAGCGATTTGTATTTGGGCTCAAAATCCTATATTTAGGCCCATGGATTTGATAGAGTGGGCTTCGGCACTTGGGCTTTAAATGGACATTCGTGGCAGCATCGGTTGACCCACGGGGCGTATAATATATCGAACAGAAGCTGACTTAGAGGGCTATTATGCAGGCTATAAACGTCGTCTATAGCGGTTTGTCTTTGGGCCCAAAAACCTATGTTTAGGCCCATGGATTTGATAGAGTGGGCTTCAGCACTTGGGCTTCAAATGGACGATCATGGCGGCATCGGTTGACCCACGGAGCCCATATTATATCAAATCGAAGCTGACTCCGAGGGCTATAATGCGGGCAATAAAGCCAATCTTTAGCGATTTTTCTTTGGTCCAAAAACCTATGTTTAGGCCATTTGGATTTGATAGAGTGGGCTTGGGCATTTGGGCATTAAATGGAAGTTCATGGTGGCATTAGTTGACCCACGTGGTCAATAATATATCAAATAGAAGCTGACTCAGAGGGCTATTATACGGGCTATAAATGTCGTCTATACTGGTTTTTCATTGGGCCCAAAAACCTATGTTTAGGCCCATGGATTTGATAGAGTGGACTTTCGCACTTCGGCTTCAAATGGACGTTTGTGGCGGCATCGGTTGACCCACGAGGCTCATAATTTATCAAATTGAGGCTGACTCAGAGGGCTGTTACACGGGCTATAAACGTCATCAATAGTGGTTTATCTTTGGGCCCAAAATCTTATGTTTAGGCCCATGGATTTGATAGAGTGGGCTTTTGCACTTGGGCTTCAAAAAGACATTCGTGGCGGCATCGGTTAACCCACGGGGCCCATAATATTTCAAATTTAAGCTGACTCAGAGGGCTATAAAGGCCATCTATAGTAATTTTTCTTTGAGCCCAAAAACCTATGTTTAGGCCCATGGATTTGATAGAGTGGGCTTGGGCACCTGGGCTTTAAATGGAAGTTCATAGCGGCATCGGTTGACCCACGGGGCCCATAATATATCAAATCGAATCTGACTCAGAGGGCTATAATGCAGGCTATAAACATCATCAATAGCGGTTTGTCTTTGGGCCTAAAAACTTGTGTTCAGGCCCATCGATTCGATAGAGTGGGCTTGGGCACTTGGGTTTCAAATGGACGTTCGTGGAGGCATCGGTTGACCCACGGGGGCCCATAATATATCAAATCAAAGCTGACTCAGAGGGCTATAATACGGGCTATGAAGGCTATCTAAAGAGATTTGTCTTTGGGTCCAAAAGCCTATATTTAGGCCCATGGGTTTGATAGAGTGGGCTTGGGCACTTGGGCTTCAAATGGAAGTTCGTGGCGGCATCAGTTGACCCACGGGGCCCATAATATATCAAATAGAAGCTGACTCAGAGGGCTATTATGCGAGCTATAAACATCATCAATAGCAATTTATCTTTGGGCCCAAAAACCTATGTTTAGGCCCATGGATTCGATAGAGTGGGCTTTCGCACTTGGGCTTCAAATGGATGTTCGTGGCGGCATCGGTTGACCCACGGGTCCCATAATATATCAAATCGAATCTAACTCAGAGGGCTATAATGCAGGCTATAAATTTCATCAATAGTGGTTTGCCTTTAGGCCCAAAAACTTGTGTTTAGGCCTATGGAGTTTATGGGCTTTTGCACTTGGTCTTCAAATGGATGTTCGTGGTGGCATCGGTTGACCCACAGGGCCCATAATATATCAAATCAAAGCTGGCTTAGAGGCCGATAATACAGGCTATAAAGGATGTCTATAGTGATTTGTCTTTGGGCCCAAAAACCTATGTTTAGGCCCATGGGTTTGATAGAGTGGGCTTGGGCACTTGGGCTTCAAATGGAAGTTCGTGGCGGCATCGGTTGAACCACGGGGCCCATAATATATCAAATAGAAGCTAACTCAGAGGGATATTATACGGGCAATAAACATCGTCAATAGCAATTTGTCTTTGGGCCCAAAAACCTATGTTTAGGGCCATGGATTTGATAGAGTGGGCTTTCGCACTTGGGCTTCAAATGGATGTTCGTGGCGGCATCAGTTGACCCACAGGTCCCATAAGATATCAAATGAAAGTTGACTCAAAGGGCTATTATATGGGCTATAAATGTCATCTATAGCGGTTTGTCTTTGGGCACAAAAACATTTGTTTAGGCCCACGGATTTGATAAAGTGGGCTTTCACACTTGGGCTTCAAATGGACGTTCGTGGCGGCATCAGTTGACCCACGGGACCCATGATATATTAAATATGATATATTAAATAGAAGCTAACTTAGAGGGCTATTATGCGGGCTATAAACGTCGTCTATAGCGGTTTATCTTTGGGCCTAAAAACCTATGTTCAGGCCCATGGATTTGATAGAGTGGGCTTTCACACTTGGGATTCAAATGGACGTTCGTGGAGGCATCGGTTGACCCACGGGCGCCATAATATATCAAATCAAAGATGAATCCGAGGGCTATAATGCGGGCTATAAAGGCCGTCTATAGTGATTTTTCTTTGGGCCCAAAAACCTATGTTTAGTCCAATGGATTTGATAGAGTGGGCTTGGGCACTTGGGCTTCAAATAGACGTTCATTGCGTCATCGGTTGACCCACGGGGCCCATAATATATCAAATCAAATTTGACTCAGAGGGCTATAATATGGGCTATAAACATCATCTATAGTGGTTTGTCTTTAGGCCCAAAAACCTTTGTTTAGGCCCATGGATTTGATAGAGTGGGGCTTTCGCACTTAGGCTTCAAATGGATATTCGTGGCGACATCGGTTGACCCACGTGTCCCATAATATATCAAATCAAAGCTAACTCAGAGGGCTATAATGCGAGTTATAAAGGTCGTCTATAGCGATTTTTCTTTGGGCCTAAAAACCTATGTTTAGGCCCATGGATTTGATAGAGTGGGCTATCGCACTTGGGCTTCAAATGCACATTCGTGGCGGAATCGGTTGACCCACGGGGCTGATAATATATCAAATAGAAGCTGACTCAGTGGGCTATTATGTGGGCTATAAACATCATCTAGAGCAGTTTGGCATTGGGCCCAAAAATATATGTTTAGGCCCAGTGATTTGATAGTGTGGGCTTTCACACTTGGGCTTCAATTGGACATTCATGGCGGCATCGGTTGACCCACGAGGCCCATAATATATCAAAAAGATTAGAGGGCTATAATGGGGGCTATAAAGGCCATCTATAGCGGTTTGTCTTTGGCCCCAAAAACCTATGTTTAGACACATGGATTTTATAGAGTGGGCTTGGGCACTTGGGCTTTAAATGGACGTTCGTGGCGGCATCGGTTGACCCACGGGGCCTATAATATATCAAATCTAATCTAACTCAGAGGGCTATAATGTGGGCTATAAACATCGTCTATAGCGATTTTTCTTTGGACCCAAAAACCTATGTTTTGGCCCATGGATTTGATAGAGTGGGCTTTCGTACTTGGGCTTAAATTGGATGTTTGTGGCGGCATCGGTTGGCCCATGGGGCCCCATAATATATCAAATCAAAGCTAACTTAGAGGGCTATAATACGGGCTATAAAGACTGTCTATAGCGGTTTGTCTTTGGGACCAAAAACCTATATTTAGGCCCATGGATTTGATAGAGTGGGCTTGGGCACTTGGGCTTCTAATGGACGTTCATTGCGGCATCGGTTGACCCACGGGGCCCATAATATGTCAAATCGAAGCTGACTCAGAGGGCTATAATATGGGCTATAAATGTCGTCTATAGCAGTTTGTCTTTAGGCCTAAAAACCTAACTTTTCAGGCCAAAATACCTTTGTTTTGGCCCATGGATTTGATAGTGGGCTTGGGCACTTTGGCTTCAAATGGACGTTTGTGGTGGCATCGGTTGACCCACGGGGCCTATAATATATCAAATCGAAGCTGACTCAGAGGGGTATTACGTGGGTTATAAACGTCATCAATAGCGGTTTGTCTTTGGGCCAAAAACTTATGTTTAGGCCCAAGGATTTGATAGAGTGGGTACTTTGGCTTCAAATGGACATTCGTGGCGGCATCGGTTGACCCACGGGGCCCATAATATATGAAACAGAAGCTGACTCAGAGGGCTATTATGCGGGCTATAAACCTCATCTATAGCGATTTGTCTTTGGGCCCAAAAACCTATGTTTAGGCCCATGGATTTGATGGAGTGGGCTTTCGCACTTGGGCTTCAAATGGATGTTCGTGGCGGCATCGGTTGACCCACGGAGCCCATATTATATCAAATCAAAGCTGACTCAGAGGGCTATAATGTGGGCTATAAAGCCAGTCTTTAGCAATTTATCTTTGGTCCAAAAACCTATGTTTAGGCCATTTGGATTTGATAGAGTGGGCTTGGGAACTTGGGCATCAAATGGAAGTTCATGGTGGCATTAGTTGACCCACGTGGCCAATAATATATCAAATAGAAGCTAACTCAGAGGGCTATTATGCAGGCCATAAACATCGTCTATAGCAGTTTGGCTTTGGGCCCAAAAACCTATGTTTAGGCCCATGGATTTGATAGAGTGGACTTTCGCATTTGGGCTTCAAATGGACATTTGTGGCAGCATCGGTTGACCCACGGGGCCCATAATTTATCAAATCGAAGATGACTCAGAGGGCTGTTACACGAGCTATAAACGTCATCAATAATGGTTTATGTTTGGGCCCAAAAACTTATATTTAGGCCCATGGATTTGATAGAGTGGGCTTTTGCACTTGGGCTTCAAAAAGACATTCGTGGCGGCGTCGGTTAAACCCACGGGACCTATAATATTTCAAATTAAGCAGACTCAGAGGGCTATAAAGGCCATCTATATCGATTTTTCTTTGGGCCCAAAAACCTATGTTTAGGCCCATGGATTTGATAGAGTGGGCTTGGGCACCTAGGCTTGAAATGGAAGTTCATAGCGGCATCGGTTGACCCACAGGGCCTATAATATATCAAATTGAATCTGACTCAGAGGGCTATAATGTAGGCTATAAAGGTCATTAATAGCAGTTTGTCTTTGGGCCCAAAACCTTGTGTTTAGGCCCATGGATTTGATAGAGTGGGCTTGGGCATTTAGGCTTCAAATGGACATTCATGGAGGCATCGGTTGGCCCACGGGGCCCATAATATATCAAATCAAAGCTGGCTCAGAGGGCTATAATACGGGCTATAAACGCTGTCTATAGAGATATGTCTCTGGGCCCAAGAGCCTATGTTTAGCCCCATGGGTTTGATAGAGTGGGCTTGGGCACTTGGGCTTCAAATGGAAGTTCGTGGTGGCATCGGTTGACCCACGAGACCCATAATTTATCAAATAGAAGCTGACTCAGAGGGCTATTATGCGGGCTATAAACATCATCAATAGCAATTTGTCTTTGGGCCCAAAAACCTATGTTTAGGCCCATCGATTTGATAGAGTGGGCTTTCACACTTGGGCTTCAAATGGATGTTCGTGGCGGCATCGGTTGACCCATGGGTCCCATAATATATCAAATCAAATATGACTCAGAGGGCTATAATGCAGGCTATAAATATCATCAATCGTGGTTTGTCTTTAGGCCTAAGTCGATGGAGTGGGCTTTCGCACTTGGGCTTCAAATGGATGTTCGTGGCGGCATCGGTTGATCCACGGGGCCCATAATATATCAAATCAAAGCTGACTCAGAGGCCTATAATGCAGGCTATAAAGGCCATCTATAGTGATTTGTATTTGGGCCCAAAAACCTATGTTTAGGCCCATGGGTTTGATAGAGTGGACTTGGGCACTTGGGCTTCAAATGGAAGTTCGTGTCGGTATTGGTTGACCCACGGGGCCCATAATATATCAAATAGAAGCTGACTTAGAGCGCTATTATATGGGCTATAAACATCGTTAATAGCAATTTTTCTTTTGGCCTAAAAACCTATGTTTAGGGCCATGGATTTGATAGAGTAGGCTTTCACACTTGGGCTTCAAATGGACGTTCGTGGCGGCATCAGTTGACCCACGGGGCCCATGATATATTAAATAGAAGCTAACTTAGAGGGCTATTATACGGGCTACAAATGTCGTCTATAGCGGTTTGTCTTTAGGCCCAAAAACCTATGTTTAGGTCCATGGATTTGATAGAGTGGGCTTTCCGCACCTGGTATTCAAATGGACGTTCGTGGAGGCATCGATTGACCCACGAGCCCCATAATATATCAAATCAAAGATGAATCCCGAGGGTTACAATGCGGGCTATAAAGGCCGTCTATAGTGATTTTTCTTTGGGCCCAAAAAGCTATGTTTAGTCCAATGGATTTGATAGAGTGGGCTTGGGCACTTGAGCTTTAAATGGACGTTCATGGCGTCATCGGTTGACCCACGGGGGACATAATATATCAAATCAAATTTTACTCAGAGGGCTATAATGCGGGCAATAAACATCATCTATAGTGGTTTGTCTTTAGGGCCCATGGATTTGACAGAGTGGGCTTTCGCACTTGGGCTTCAAATGGATGTTCCTGGCGGCATCGGTTGACCCACGGATCCCATAATATATCAAATCAAAGCTGACTCAGAGGGCTATAGTGCGGGCTATAAGGTCGTCTATAGCAATTTTTCTTTGGGCCTAAAAACCTATGTTTAGGCCCATGGATTTGATAGAGTGGGCTATCGCACTTGGGCTTCAAATGCACGTTCGTGGCGGAATCGGTTGACCCACGGGGCTGATAATATATCAAATAGAAGCTGACTCAGAGGGCTATTATGCAGGCTATAAACATCATCTAGAGCGGTTTGGCATTGGGCCCAAAAACATATGTTTAGGCCCAGTGATTTGATAGTGTGGGCTTTCACATTTGGGCTTCAATTGGACGTTCATGGCGGCATCGGTTGACCCACGAGGCCCATAATATATCAAAAAGATTAGAGGGCTATAATACGGGCTATAAAGGCCATCTATAGCGGTTTGTCTTTGGCCCCAAAAACCTATGTTTAGGCACATGGATTTTATAGAGTGGGCTTTGGCACTTAGGCTTTAAATGGACGTTCGTGGCGGCATCGGTTGTCCCACGGGGCCCATAATATATCAAATCTAATCTGACTCAGAGGGCTATAATGTAGGCTATAAACATCATCTATAGCGGTTTGTCTTTGGACCCAAAAACCTATGTTTAGGCCCATGGATTTGATAGAGTGGGCTTTCGTACTTGGGCTTAAATTGGATGTTTCTGGCGGCATCGGTTCGCCCACGAGGCCCATAATATATCAAATTGAAGCTAACTCAGAGGGCTATAATACGCGCTATAAAGGCCGTTTATAGCGGTCTGTCTTTGGGCCCAAAAACCTATATTTAGGCCCATGGATTTGATAGAGTGGGCTTGGGCACTTGGGCTTCTAATGGATGTTCATTGCGGTATCGGTTGACCCACGGGGCCCATAATATGTCAAATCGAAGCTGACTCAGAGGGCTATAATAGGGGCTGTAAATGTGGTCTATAGCAGTTTGTCTTCAGGCCCAAAAACCTATGTTTTCAGGCCAAAATACCTTTGTTTTGGCCCATGGATTTGATAGTGGGCTTGGGCACTTTGGCTTCAAATGGACGTTTGTGGTCGCATCGGTTGACCCACGGGGCCCATAATATATCAAATCGAAGCTGACTCAGAGGGATATTACAAGGGCTATAAACTTCGTTAATAGCGGTTTTCTCTTTGGGCCCAAAAACTTGTGTTTAGGCCCAATGATTCGATAGAGTGGGCTTTCGCACTTGGGCTTCAAATGGACGTTCGTGGCAGCATCGGTTGACCCACGGGGCCCATAATACATGAAATCAAAGCTGGCTCATAGGGCTGTAATAGGGGCTATTAATGTTGTCTATAGCGGTTTGTCTTTAGGCCCAAAAACATATGTTTAGGCCCATGGATTTGATAGAGTGGGCTTTCGCACTTGGGCTTCAAATGGACATTCGTGGCGGCATCGGTTGACGCACAAGGCCCATAATATATCGAACAGAAGCTGACTCAGAGGGCTATTATGCGGGCTATAAACGTCGTCAATAGTGGTTTGTCTTTGGGCCTAAAAACCTATGTTTAGGCCCATGGATTTGATAGAGTGGGCTTTCGCACTTGGGCTTCAAATGGACATTCGTGGCGGCATCGGTTGACCCATGGAGCCCATATTATATCAAATCGAAGCTGACTCAGAGGGCTATAATGCGGGCTATAAAGCCAGTCTTTAGCGATTTATCTTTGGTCCAAAAACCTATGTTTAGGCCATTTGGATTTGTTAGAGTGGGCTTGGGCACTTGGGCATCAAATGGAAGTTCATGGTGGCATTAGTTGACCCACGGGGCTGATAATATATCAAATAGAAGCTGACTCAGAGGGCTATTATGCGGGCTATAAATGTCATCTATAGCGATTTGTCTTTGGGTCCAAAAACCTATATTTAGGCCCATGGACTTGATAGAGTGGACTTTCGCACTTGGGCTTCAAATGGACGTTTGTGGCGGCATCGGTTGACCCACGGGGCCCATAATTTATCAAATCGAAGCTGACTCAGAGGGCTGTTACACGGACTATAAATGTCGTCAACAGTGGTTTGTCTTTGGGCCTAAAAACTTATATTTAGGCCCATGGATTTGATAGAGTGGGCTTTTTACACTTGGGCTTCAAAAAGATGTTCGTGGCGGCATCGGTTAACCCACGGGGCCCATAATATTTCAAATTTAAGCTGACTCAGAGGGCTATAAAGGCCATCTATAGCGATTTGTCTTTGGGCCCAAAAACCTATGTTTAGGCCCATGGATTTTATAGAGTGGGCTTGGGCACCTGGGCTTAAAATGGAAGTTCATGGCGGCATCGGTTGACCCATGGGCCCATAATATGTAAAATCGAAATTGACTCAGAGGGCTATAATGGGGGCTATAAACATTGTCTATAGCAGCTTGTCTTCAGGCCTAAAAACCTATATTTTTGAGCCAAAATACCTTTATTTCGGCCCATGGATTTGATAGTGGGCTTGGGCACTTGGGCTTCAAATGGACGTTTGTGGAGGCATCGGTTGACCCACGGGGCCCATAATATATCAAATCCAAGCTGACTCAGAGGGCTATTACATGGGCTATAAACGTCATCAATAGCGGTTTGTCTTTAGGCTCAAAAACTTGTGTTTAGGACCAAGGATTTAATAGAGTGGGCTTTCGCACTTGGACTTCAAATGGACGTCCGTGGCAGCATCGGTTGACCCACGGGGCCCATAATACATGAAATTGAAGCTGACTCATAGGGCTGTAATAGGGGCTATTAATGTCGTCTATAGCGGTTTGTCTTTAGGCCTAAAAACATATGTTTAGGCCCATGGATTTGATAGAGTGGGCTTTCGTACTTGGGCTTCAAATGGAAGTTCGTTATGGCATCGGTTGACCCATGAGGCCCATAATATATCAAATCGAAGTTGAGTTAGAGGGTTATAGTGCGGGCTATAAATGTCATGTATAGCGATTTGTCTTTGGGTCCAAAACCTATGTTTGGGCCCAAGGATTTGATAGAGTGGGCTTTTACACTTGGGCTTGAAATGGACATTCGTGGCCGTATCGGTTGACCCACGGGGCCCATAATACATGAAATCGGAGCTTACTCATAGGGCAATAATAGGGGCTATTAATGTCATCTATAGCGATTTGTCTTTGGGCCCAAAAACATATGTTTAGGGCCATGGATTTGATAGAGTGGGCTTTCACACTTGGGCTTCAAATGGACATTTGTTGCGGCATCGGTTGATACATGGGGCCCATAATATATCAAATCGAAGCTAACTCAGAGGGCTATAATACGGGTTGTAAACATCGACTATAGTGATTTGTCTTTGGGCTCAAAAACCTATGTTTAGGCCCATGGATTTGATAGACTGGGCTTTCACACTTGGGCTTCAAATGGACATTCGTGGCGGCATCAGTTGACCCACGGGGCCCATAATATTTCAAATCGAAGATGAATCAGAGGGCTATAATATGGGCTATAAAGGCCATCTATAGTGGTTTGTCTTTGGGCCCAAAAACCTATGTTTAGGCCCATGGATTTGTTAGAGTGGGCTTGGGCAATTGGGTTTCAAATGGACATTCGTGGTAGCATCGGTTGACCCACAGGGCCCATAATATATCAAATTGATTCTGACTCAAAGGGCTATAATGCGGCTATAAACGTCATCTATATCGGTTTATCTTTGGGCCCAGAAACCTATGTTTAGGCCCATGGATTTGATAGTGGGCTTGGGCACTTGGGCTTCAAATGGACGTTCGTGGCGGCATCAGTTGAACCACGGGGCCCATAATATATCAAATTGAAGCTGACTCAGAGGGCTATAATGCGGGCTATAAATGTCGTCTATAGCGGTTTGTCTTTGGGGTCAAAAACCTATGTTTAGTAGGCCCATCGATTTGATAGAGTAGGCTTTCGTACTTGGGCTTTAAATGGACATTCGTGGCGGCATCGGTTGACCCACGGGGCCCATAATATATCAAATCGAATATGAATCAGAGGGCTATAATATGGGCTATAAACACTATCTACAGTAGTTTGTCTTTGGGCCCAAAAACCTATGTTTAGGCCCATGGATTTGATAGAGTGGGCTTAGGCACTTGGGCTTCAAATGGACATTCATGGTGGCATAAGTTCACTCACGGGGCCCATAATATATCAGATCTGACTCAGAGGGCTATAATACTAGCTATAAAGGCTGTCTATAGCGATTTGTCTTTGGGCCCAAAAGCTGATGTTTAGGCCCATGGATTTGATAGAGTGTGCTTGGGCACTTGGGCTTCAAATGGACATTCGTGGCGGCATCGGTTGACCTATGGGGCCCATAATATATAAAATTGAAGCTGACTTAGAGGGCTATAATCCAGGCTCTAAAGGCCATCTATAGCGGTTTATTTTTGGGCCTAAAATCCTATGTTTAGGACCACGGATTTGATGGAGTAGGCTTGGGTACTTAGGTTTCAAATGGACGTTCATGGCAGCATCGGTTGCCCCACGGGGCTCGTAATATATCAAATCGATGCTAACTCAGAGGGCTATAAGGCGGCCTATAAAGGCCGTCTGTAACGGTTTGTCTTCGGGTCAAAAAACCTATGTTTAGGCCCATGGATTTGGTAGAGTGGGCTTGGGCACTTGGGCTTCAAATGGACGTTCGTTGCGGCTTCGGTTGACTCACGGGGCCCATAATATATCAAATTGAAGCTGACTCAGAGGGCTATAATAGGGGCTATTAATGTCATCAATAGAGGTTTGTCTTTGGGCCCCAAAACCTATATTTAGGCCCACGGATTTGATAGAGGGCTTTCGCACTTGGGCTTCAAATGGACGTTCATGGTAGCATCGGTTGACCCACGAGGCCCATAATATAGCAAATCAAAGCTGACTCAGAGGGCTATTATGCTTGCTATAAAGCCAGTCTTTAGCAATTTATCTTTGGTCCAAAAACCTATGTTTAGGCCATTTGGATTTGATAGAGTGGGCTTGGGAACTTGGGCATCAAATGGAAGTTCATGGTGGCATTAGTTGACCCACATGGCTAATAATATATCAAATAGAAGCTGACTCAGAGGGCTATTATGCAGGCCATAAACATCGTCTATAGCAGTTTGTCTTTGGGCCCAAAAACCTATGTTTAGGCCCATGGATTTGATAGAGTGGACTTTCGCACTTGGGCTTCAAATGGACATTTGTGGCGGTATCGGTTGACCCACGGGGCCCATAATTTATCAAATCGAAGATGACTCAGAGGGCTGTTACATGAGCTATAAACGTCATCAATAGTGGTTTATCTTTGGGCCCAAAAACTTATATTTAGGCCCATGGATTTGATAGAGTGGGCTTTTGCACTTGGGCTTCAAAAAGACATTCGTGGCGGCGTTGGTTAACCCACGGGGGCCTATAATATTTCAAATTTAAGCTGACTCAGAGGGCTATAAAGGCCATCTATAGCAATTTTTCTTTGGGCCCAAAAACATATGTTTAGGCCCATGGATTTGATAGAGTGGGCTTGGGCACCTAGGCTTGAAATGGAAGTTCATAGCGGCATCAGTTGACCCATAGGGCCCATAATATATCAAATTGAATCTGACTCAGAGGGCTATAATGTAGGCTATAAAGGTCATTAATAGCATTTTGTCTTTGGGCCCAAAACCTTGTGTTTAGGCCCATGGATTTGATAGAGTGGGCTTGGGCACTTGGGCTTCAAATGGACATTTATGGAGGCATCGGTTGGCCCACGGGGCCCATAATATATCAAATCAAAGCTGACTCAGAGGGCTATAATACGGGCTATAAACGCTGTCTATAGAGATATGTCTCTGGGCCCAAGAGCCTATGTTTAAGCCCATGGGTTTGATAGAGTGGGCTTGGGCACTTGTGCTTCAAATGGAAGTTCGTGGTGGCATCGATTGACCCACGGGACCCATAATTTATCAATAGAAGCTGACTCAGAGGGCTATTATGCGGGCTATAAACATCATCAATAGCAATTTGTCTTTGGGCCCAAAAACCTATGTTTAGGCCCATCGATTTGATAGAGTGGGCTTTCACACTTGGGCTTCAAATGGATGTTCGTGGCGGCATCGGTTGACCCATGGGTCCCATAATATATCAAATCAAATATGACTCATAGGGCTATAATGCAGGCTATAAATATCATCAATAGTGGTTTGTCTTTAGGCCTAAGTCGATGGAGTGGGCTTTTGCACTTGGGCTTCAAATGGATGTTCGTAGCGGCATCGGTTGATCCACGGGGCCCATAATTTATCAAATCAAAGCTGACTCAGAGGCCTATAATGCAGGCTATAAAGGCCGTCTATAGCGATTTTGTCTTTGGGCCCAAAAACCTATATTTAGGCCCATGGGTTTAATAGAGTGGGCTTGGGCACTTGGGCTTCAAATGGAAGTTCGTGGCAGCATCGGTTGAACCATGGGGCCCATAATATATCAAATAGAAGCTGACTCAGAGCGCGATTATTTGGGCTATAAACATCGTTAATAGCAATTTGTCTTTGGGCCCAAAAACCTATGTTTAGGCCCAAGGATTTGATAGAGTGGGCTTTCGCACTTAGGCTTCAAATGGATGTTCGTGGCGGCATAGGTTGACCCACGGTCCCATAATATATCAAATCAAGTTGACTCAGAGGGCTATTATACGGGCTATAAATGTCATCTATAGCGGTTTGTCTTTGGGCATAAAAATATATGTTTAGGCCCATGGATTTAATAGAGTGGGCTTTCACACTTGGGCTTCAAATGGACGTTCGTGGCAGCATCACTTGACCCACGGGGCCCATGATATATTAAATAGAAGCTAACTTAGAGGGCTATTATACGGGCTATAAATGTCGTCTCTAGCAGTTTGTCTTTAGGCCCAAAAACCTATGTTTAGGTCCATGGATTTGATAGAGTGGGCTTTCGCACTTGGGATTCAAATAGACGTTCATGGAGGCATCGATTGACCCACGGGCCCCATAATATATCAAATCAAAGATGAATCCAAGGGCTATAATGCGCGCTATAAAGGCCGTCTATAGCGATTTTTCTTTGGGCCCAAAAAGCTATGTTTAGTCCAATGGATTTGATAGAGTGGGCTTGGGCACTTGAGCTTTAAATGGACGTTCATGGCGTCATCGGTTGACCCACGAGGGACATAATATATCAAATCGAATTTGACTCAGAGGGCTATAATACAGGCTATAAACATCATCTATAGTGGTTTGTCTTTAGGCCCAAAAACCTATGTTTAGTCCCATGGATTTGACAGAGTGGGCTTTCACACTTGGGCTTCAAATGGATGTTCATGGCGGCATCGGTTGACCCACGGATCCCATAATATATCAAATTGAAGCTGATTCAGAGGGCTATAGTGCGGCTATAAAGGTCGTCTATAGCGATTTTTCTTTGGGCCCAAAAACCTATGTTTAGGCCCATGGATTTGATAGAGTGGGCTATCGCACTTGGGCTTCAAATGCACGTTCGTGGCGGAATCGGTTGTCCCACGGGGCTGATAATATATCAAATAGAAGCTGACTCAGAGGGCTATTATGCAGGCTATAAACATCATCTAGAGCGGTTTGGCATTGGGCCCAAAAACATATGTTTAGGCCCAGTGATTTGATAGTGCGGGCTTTCACATTTGGGCTTCAATTGGACGTTCATGGCGGCATCGGTTGACCCACGAGGCCCATAATATGTCAAAAAGATCAGAGGGCTATAATGCGGGCTATAAAGGCCATCTATAGCGGTTTGTCTTTGGCCCCAAAAACCTATGCTTAGGCACATGGATTTTATAGAGTGGGCTTTGGCACTTAGGCTTTAAAAGGACGTTCGTGGTGGCATCGGTTGACCCACGGGGCCCATAATATATCAAATCTAATCTGACTCAGAGGGGCTATAATACAGGCTATAAACATCGTCTATAGCGGTTTGTCTTTGGACCCAAAAACCTATGTTTAGGCCCATGGATTTGATAGAGTGGGCTTTCGTACTTGGGCTTAAATTGGATGTTTGTGGCGGCATCGGTTCGCCCACGAGGCCCATAATATATCAAATCGAAGCTAACTCAGAGGGCTATAATACACGCTATAAAGGCCGTCTATAGCGGTTTGCCTTTGGGCCCAAAAACCTATATTTAGGCCCATGGATTTGGTTGAGTGGGCTTGGGCACTTGCGCTTCTAATAGACGTTCATTGCGGTATCGGTTGACCCACGGGGCCCATAATATGTCAAATCGAAGCTGACTCAGAGGGCTCTAATAGGGGCTATAAACGTCGTCTATAGCAGTTTGTCTTCAGGCCCAAAAACCTATGTTTTCAGGCCAAAATACCTTTGTTTTGGCCCATGGATTTGATAGTGGGCTTGGGCACTTTGGCTTCAAATGGAAGTTTGTGGTCGCATCGGTTGACCCACGGGGCCCATAATATATCAAATCGAAGCTGACTCAGAGGGCTATTACAAGGGCTGTAAACGTCGTCAATAGCGGTTTGTCTTTAGGCCCAAAAACTTGTGTTTAGGCCCAATGATTCGATAGAGTGGGCTTTCGCGCTTGGGCTTCAATTGGACATCCGTGGCAGCATCTGTTGACCCACGGGGCCCATAATACATGAAATCGAAGCTGGCTCATAGGGCTGTAATAGGGGCTATTAATGTCGTCTATAACAGTTTGTCTTTAGGCCCAAAAACATATGTTTAGGCCCATGGATTTGATAGAGTGGGCTTTCGCACTTGGGCTTCAAATGGACATTCGTGGCGGCATCGGTTGACCCATGGAGCCCATATTATATCAAATCGAAGCTGACTCAGAGAGCTATAATGCAGGCTATAAAGCCAATCTTTAGCGATTTATCTTTGGTCCAAAAACCTATGTTTAGGCCATTTGGATTTGATAGAGTGGGCTTGGGCACTTGGGCATCAAATGGAAGTTCATGGTGGCATTAGTTGACCCACGGGGTTGATAATATAACAAATAGAAGCTGACTCAGAGGGCTATTATGCGGGCTATAAATGTCATCTATAGCGGTTTGTCTTTGGGTCCAAAAACCTATATTTAGGCCCATGGACTTGATAGAGTGGACTTTCGCACTTGGGCTTCAAATGGACGTTTGTGGTGGCATCGGTTGACCCACGGGGCCCATAATTTATCAAATCGAAGCTGACTCAGAGGGCTATTACACGGACTATAAATGTCGTCAATAGTGGTTTGTCTTTGGGCCCAAAAACTTATATTTAGGCCCATGGATTTGATAGAGTGGGCTTTTTACACTTGGGCTTCAAAAAGACGTTCGTGGCGGCATCGGTTAACCCACGGGGCCCATAATATTTCAAATTTAAGCTGACTCAGAGGGCTATAAAGGCCATCTATTGCGATTTGTCTTTGGGCCCAAAAACCTATGTTTAGGCCCATGGATTTTATAAAGTGGGCTTGGGCACCTGGGCTTAAAATGGAAGTTCATGGCGGCATCGGTACACCCACGGGCCCATAATATGCCAAATCGAAACCGACTTAGAGGGCTATAATGGGGGCTATAAACGTCGTCTATAGCAATTTGTCTTCAGGCCCAAAAACCTATATTTTTGAGCCAAAATACCTTTATTTCGGCCCATGGATTTGATAGTGGGCTTGGGCACTTGGGCTTCAAATGGACGTTTGTGGAGGCATCGGTTGACCCACGGGGCCCATAATATATCAAATCCAAGCTGACTCAGAGGGCTATTACATGGGCTATAAACGTCGTCAATAGCGGTTTGTCTTTGGGCCCAAAAACTTGTGTTTAGGCCCAAGGATTTGATAGAGTGGGCTTTCGCACTTGGGCTTCAAATGGACGTCCGTGGCAGCATCGGTTGACCCACAGGGCCCATAATACATGAAATTGAAGCTGACTCATAGGGCTGTAATAGGGGCTATTAATGTCATCTATAGCGGTCTGTCTTTAGGCCTAAAAACATATGTTTAGGCCCATGGATTTGATAGAGTGGGCTTTCGCACTTGGGCTTCAAATGGAAGTTTGTTGTGGCATTGGTTGACCCATGAGGCCCATAATATATCAAATCAAAGCTGACTTAGAGGGCTATAGTGCGGGCTATAAACGTCATGTATAGCGATTTGTCTTTGGTTCCAAAACCTATGTTTGGGCCCAAGGATTTGATAGAGTGGGCTTTCACACTTGGGCTTGAAATGGACGTTCGTGGCCGCATTGGTTGACCCACGGGGCCCATAATACATGAAATCGGAGCTGACTCATAGGGCAATAATAGGGGCTATTAATGTCATCTATAGCGGTTTGTCTTTGCCCCAAAAACATATGTTTAGGGCCATGGATTTGATAGAGCGGGCTTTCGCACTTGGGCTTTAAATGGACATTTGTTGCGGCATCGGTTGATACACGGGGCCCATAATATATCAAATCGAAGCTAACTCAGAGGGCTATAATGTGGGCTGTAAACATCGACTATAGCGGTTTGTCTTTGGGCTCAAAAACCTATGTTTAGGTCCATGGATTTGATAGACTGGGCTTTTGCACTTGGGCTTCAAATGGACATTCGTGGCGGCATCGGTTGACCCACGGGGCCCATAATATTTCAAATCGAAGATGAATTAGAGGGCTATAATATGGGCTATAAAGGCCATCTATAGTGGTTTGTATTTGGGCCTAAAAACCTATGTTTATGCCCATGGATTTGTTAGAGTGGGCTTGGGCAATTGGGTTTCAAATGGACATTCGTGGTAGCATCGGTTGACCCACAGGGCCCATAATATATCAAATTGATTCTGACTCAGAGGGCTATAATGCGGCTATAAACGTCATCTATATCGGTTTGTCTTTGGGCCCAAAAACCTATGTTTAGGCCCATGGATTTGATAGAGTGGGCTTGGGCACTTGGGCTTCAAATGGACGTTCGTGGTGGCATCAGTTGAACCACGGGGCCATAATATATCGAATCGAAGCTAACTCAGAGGGCTATAATGCGGGCTATAAATGTCGTCTATAGCGGTTTGTCTTTGGGGTCAAAAACCTATGTATAGGCCCATCGATTTGATAGAGTAGGCTTTCACACTTGGGCTTTAAATGGACGTTCGTGGCGGCATCGGTTGACCCACGGGGCCCATAATATATCAAATCGAAGATGAATCAGAGGGCTATAATATGGGCTATAAACACTATCTACAGCAGTTTGCCTTTGGGCCCAAAAACCTATGTTTAGGCCTATGGATTTGATAGAGTGGGCTTAGGCACTTGGGCTTTAAATGGACATTCATGGTGGCATAAGTTCACCCACGGGGCCCATAATATATCAAATTGAAGCTGACTCAGAGGGCTATAACACTAGCTATAAAGGCCATCTATAGCGGTTTGTCTTTGGGCCCAAAAGCTGATGTTTAGGCCCATGGATTTGATAGAGTGTGCTTGGGCACTTGAGCTTCAAATGGACGTTCGTGGCGGCATCGGTTGACCCATGGGGCCCATAATATATAAAATTGAAGCTGACTTAGAGGGCTATAATCCAGGCTCTAAAGGCCATCTATAGCGGTTTATTTTTGGGCCTAAAATCCTATGTTTAGGACCATAGATTTGATGGAGTGGGCTTAGGCACTTAGGCTTCAAATGGACGTTCATGGCAGCATCGGTTGACCCACGGGGCTCATAATATATCAAATCGATGCTGACTCAGAGCGCTATAAGGCGGGCTATAAAGGCCATCTGTAATGGTTTGTCTTTGGGTCAAAAAACCTATGTTTAGGCCCATGGATTTGATAGAGTGGGCTTGGGCACTTGGGCTTCAAATGGACGTTCGTTGCCGCTTCGGTTGACTCACGGGGCCCATAATATATCAAATTGAAGCTAACTCAGAGGGCTATAATAGGGGCTATTAATGTCATCTATAGCGGTTTTTCTTTGGGCCCCAAAACCTATGTTTAGGCCCATGGATTTGATAGAGGGCTTTCGCACTTGGGCTTCAAATGGACGTTCATGGCGGCATCGGTTGACCCACGAGGCCCATAATATATCAAATAGAAGCTGAATCAGAGGGCTATAATGCAGGCTATCAATGTAGTCTATAGCGATTTGTCTTTGGGCCCAAAAACCTATGTTTGTGCCCATGGATTTGATAGAGGGCTTTTGCACTTGGGCTTCAAATGGAAGTTCGTGGCGGCATCGATTGACCCACAGGGCCCATAATATATCAAATCGAAGTTGATTCAGAGGGCTATAATGCGGGCTATAAAGGCTGTCTATAGCGGTTTGTCGTTGGGCCCATAAACCTATGTTTACGCCCATGGATTTGATAGAGCGGGCTTGGGCACTTGGGATTCAAATGGACGTTTGTGGCAGCATCGGTTGACCCACAGGGCCCATAATATATCAAATCGAAGCTGACTTAGAGGGCTACAATGCGAGCTATAAACACCATCTACAACGGTTTGTCTTTGGGCCCAAAAACCTATGTTTAGGCCCATGGATTTGATAGAGTGGGCTTAGGCACTTGGGTTTGAAATGGACATTCGTGGTGGCATCGGTTGACCCACGAGGCCCATAATATATCAAATCAAAACTGACTTAGAGGGCTATAATACTTGCTATAAAGGCTGTCTATAGCAGTTTTTCTTTGGGCCCAAAAACCTATGTTTAGGCCCATGGATTTGATAGAGTGGGCTTAGGCACTTGGGCTTCAAATGCACGTTCGTGGCGGGATCGGTTGACCCACAGGGCCCATAATATATCAAATCGAAGCTGACTTAGAGGGCTATAATCCAAGCTATAAAGGCTATCTATAACAGTTTGTTTTTGGGGCCAAAAACCTATGTTTCGGACCACGGATTTGATGGAGTGGGCTTGAACGCTTGGGCTTCAAATGGACGTTCACGGTAGCTTCAGTTGACCAATGAGGCCTGTAATATATCAAATCGATGCTGACTCAAAGGGCTATAAGATTGCCTATAAAGGCTATCTATAACGATTTATCTTTAGGCCCAAAAACCTACATTTAGGCCCTTGGATTTGATAGAGCGGGTTTGGGCACCTGGGCTTCAAATGGACGTTTGTGGCGGCATCAGTTGACCCACGGGGCCCATAATATATCAAATCAAAGCTAACTCAGAGGGCTATAAGGCGAGCCATAAAGGCCATCTATAGCAGTTTGTCTTTGGGCACAAAAACCTATATTTAGGCCCATGTATTTGATAGAGTGGGCTTGGGCACTTGGGCTTCAAATGGACGTTCGTGGCGGCTTCGGTTGACCCACGGGGCCTATAATATATGAAATCGAAGCTGACTTAGAGGGCTATAATCCAGTCTCTAAAGGCCATCTATAGCGGTTTGTTTTTGGGCACAAAATCCTATGTTTAGGACCACGGATTTGATGGAGTGGGCTTCAAACGGACGTTCATGGCAACATCGGTTGACCCACGGGGCCCGTAATATATCAAATCGATGCTGACTCAGAGGACTATAAGGTGGGCTATAAAGGTCGTCTATAACGGTTTGTCTTTGGGTCCAAAAACCTATGTTTAGGCCCATGGATTTGATAGAGTGGGCTTGGGCACTTGGGCTTTAAATGGACGTTCGTTGCAGCTTCGGTTGACTCACGGGGCCCATAATATATCAAATTGAAGCTGACTCAGAGGGCTATAATAAGGGCTATTAATGTCGTCTATAGCGATTTGTCTTTGGGCCCCAAAACCTATGATTAGGCCCATGGATTTGATAGAGGGCTTTCGCACTTGGGCTTCAAATGGACATTCATAACGGCATCGGTTGACCCACGAAGCCCATAATATATCAAATAGAAGTTGACTCAGAGGGCTATAATGCAGGCTATAAATGTAGTCTATAGCGGTTTGTCTTTGGGCCCAAAAACCTATGTTTATGCCCATGGATTTGATAGAGGGCTTTCACACTTTGGCTTCAAATGGAAGTTCGTGGCGGCATCGGTTGACCCGCGGGGCCCATAATATATCAAATCGAAGTTGATTCAGAGGGCTATAATATGAGCTATAAAGGCTATCTATAGTAGTTTGTCTTTGGGCCCATAAACCTATGTTTAGGCCCATGGATTTAATAGAGTGGGCTTGGGCACTTGGGCTTCAAATGGACGTTCGTGGCGGGATCGGTTGACCCACAAGGCCCATAATATATCAAATCAAAGCTGACTTAGAGGGCTATAAACCAGGCTATAAAGGCTATCTATAGAAGTTTGTTTTTGGGATCAAAAACCTATGTTTCTCACCATGGATTTGATGGAGTGGGCTTAGGCGCTTGGGCTTCAAATGGATGTTCATGGCAGCATCGGTTGACCCATGAGGCCTGTAATATATCAAATCGATGCTGACTTAAAGGGCTATAAGGTAGCCTATAAAGGTTGTCTATAACGGTTTGTCTTTGGGCCCAAAAACCTATGTTTAGGCCCATAGATTTGATAGAATGGGCTTAGGCACTTGGGCTTCAAATGGACGTTCGTGGCGGCATCGGTTGACCCACGGGGCCTATAATATATCAAATCGAAGCTAACTCAGAGGGTTATAAGGCAGGCTACAAAGGCCGTCTATAGCGGTCTGTCTTTGGGCCCAAAAACCTATGTTTAGACCCATGGATTTGGTAGAGTGGGCTTGGGCACTTGGGCTTCAAATGGACATTCGTTGCAGGCTATAAACGCCATCTACTGCGATTTGTCTTTGGGCCCAAAAACCTATGTTTAGGCCCATGGATTTAATAGAGTGGGCTTAGGCACTTGGGCTTCAAATGGACATTCGTGGCGGCATCAGTTGACCCATGGGGCCCATAATATATCAAGTCAAAGATGACTCAGAGGGCTATTATACTTGCTATAAAGGCCGTCTATAGCAGTTTGTCTTTGGGCCCAAAAACCTATGTTTAGGCCCATGGATTTGATAGAGTGCGCTTGGGCACTTGGGCTTCAAATGGACATTTGTGGTGACATCGGTTGACCCACAGGGCCTATAATATATCAAATCGAAGCTAACCTAGAGGGCTATAATCCAGGCAATAAAGGCCGTCTATAGCAGTTTGTCATTGGGTTCAAAAACCTATATTTAGGACCACAGATTTGATAGAGTGGATTTGGGAACTTGGGCTTCAAATGAACGTTCGTGCCGGTATCGGTTGACCCATGGGGCCCTTAATATATCAAATCGATGCTGACCCAGAGGGCTATAGGATGGGCTATAAAGGCTATCTATAATGGTTTGTCTTTGGGCCCAAAAACCTATGTTTAGGCCCATGGATTTGATAGAGCGGGCTTGGCACTTGGGCTTCAAATGGATGTTCGTGGCGGCATGAGTTGACCCACGAGACCCATAATATATCAAATTGAAGTTGACTCAGAGGGATATAAGGTGGGCTATAAAGGCCATCTATAGCAGTTTGTCTCTGGGCCCAAAAACCTATGTTTAGGCCCATGGATTTGGTAGAGTAGCCTTAGGCACTTGGGCTTCAAATGGACGTTCATTATGGAATCGGTTGACCCACGGGGCCCATAACATATCAAATCTAATGAAACTTAAAGGGCTATAATGCGGGCCATAAACGTCGTCTATAGCAATTTGTCCTTGGGTCCAAACACCTATGTTTAGGCCCATTGATTTGATAGAGTGGGCTTGGGCACTTAGGCTTCAAATGGACATTCGTTGCGGCATCGGTTGACCCACGGAGCCCATAATATATAAATTGAAGTTGACTTCGAGGCCTATAATAGGGGCTATTAATGTCGTCTATAGCAGTTTTTCTTTGGGCCCCAAAACCTATGTTTAGGACCGTAGATTTGATAGAGTGGGCTTTCGCACTTGGGCTTCAAATGGACGTTCGTGACGGCATCGGTTGACCCACGGGGTCCATAATATATCAAGTGGAAGCTGACTTAGAGGGCTATTACATGGGCTATAAATGTCATCCATAACAGTTTTCCTTTGGGCCCAAAAACCTATGTTTAGGCCCATGGATTTGATAGAGTGGGCTTTCACACTTGGGCTTCAAATGGACGTTCATGGCGGCATCGGTTGACCCACGGAGCCCATAATATATCAAATTGAAGCTGACTCAGAGGGTTATAATAGGGGTGATTAATGTCTTCTATAGCGGTTTTTCTTTGGGCCCAAAAACCTATGTTTAGGCCCATGGATTTGATAGAGTGGGCTTTCACACTTGGGCTTTAAATGGACGTTCATCGCGGCATCGGCTGACCGATGGGCCCTATAATATATCAAATCCATGGGCCTAAACATAGGTTTTTAGGCCCAAAGACAAACCGTTATATATGACGTTTATAGCTCATATAATAGTCTATCAAATCCTTGGGCCTAAACATAGGTTTTTGGGCCCAAAGAGAAACCGCTACAAACGACATTAATAGTCCCTGTTATAGCCCTCTGAGTTAGCTTCGATTTGATATATTATGGGCCCTGTGGGTCAACCGATGCCGCCACGAATGTCCATTTGAAGCCCAAGTGCGAAAGCCCACTCTATCAAATCCATGGGCCTAAACATAGGTTTTTGGGCCCAAAGACAAGCCGCTATAGACGAAGTTTATGGCCTATATAATAGCCCTCTGAGTTAGAGGGCTATAATGTGAGCTATAAACGTCATCTATAGCGGTTTGTCTTTGGGCCCAAAAACCTATATTTAGGCCCACGGATTTGATAGAGTGGGCTTTCGCACTTGGGCTTCAAATGGATGTTCATGGCGGCATCGATTGACCCACGGGGCCCATAATATATGAAATTGAAGCTGAATCAGAGGGATATAATAGGGACTATTAATGTCGTCTATAGCGGTTTGTCTTTGGGACCAAAAACCTATGTTTAGGCCTATGGATTTGATAGAGTGGGCTTTCGCACTTGGGCTTCAAATGGATGTTCGTGGTGGCATCGGTTGACCCACGGGGCCCATAATATATGAAATCGAAGCTAAATCAGAGGGATATAATAAGGATTATTAATGTCGTCTATAGCGATTTGTCTTTGGGCCCAAAAACCTATGTTTTTGGACCCAAATACCTTTGTTTCAGCCCATGGATTTGATAGTGGGCTTGGGCACTTGGGCTTCAATTGGACATTTGTGGTGGCAACAGTTGACCCACGGGGACCATAATATATCAAATAGAAGTTGATTCAAAGATCTATAATGCGGGCTATAAACATCGTCTATAGCGGTTTGTCTTTGGGCCCAAAAACCTATGTTTAGGTGCATGGATTTGATAGAGTGGGCTTTCGTACCTGGGCTTCAAATGGACGTTCGTGGTGGCATCGGTTGACCCATAGGGCCCATAATATATCAAATCAAAGCTGACTCAGAGGGCTATTATGCACGCTATAAACTTCATCTATAGCGGTTTGTCTTTGGGCCCAAAAACCTATGTTTAGTCCCATGTATTTGATAGAGTGGGATTTCGCACTTGGGCTTCAAATGGACGTTTGTGGCGGCATCGGTTGATCCATGGGGCCCATAATATATCAAATCAAAGCTGACTCAGAGGGCTACTATACGGGCTATAAACTTCATATATAACGGTTTGTATTCATACCCAAAAACCTATGTTTAGGCCCATGGATTTGATAGAGTGGGCTTTCGATCTTAGGTTTCAAATGGACGTTCATTGCGGCATCGATTGACCCACAGGGCCCATAATATATCAAATCAAAGCTAACTCAGAGGGCTACTATACAGGCTATAAACTTTGTCTATAGCAGTTTGTCTTTGGGCCCAAAAACCTATGTTTAGGCCCATGGATTTTATAGAGTGGGCTTTCGCACTTGGGCTTCAAATGGATGTTCGTGATGGCATCAGTTGACCCATGGGGCCCATAATTTATCAAATCGAAGCTGACTCAGAGGGCTATAATGGGGACTATAAACTTCACCTATAATAATTTGTCTTCGAGCCCAGAAACCTATTTTTTCGGGCATAAATACCTTTGTTTCGGTCCATGGATTTGATAGTGGGCTTGGGCACTTGGGCTTCAAATGGACGTTCATGGCGGCATCGGTTGACCCATGGGACCCATAATATATCAAATAGAAGCTGACTCAATGGGCTATAATACGGGCTATTAACATCATCTATAGCGGTTTGTCATTGGGCCTAAAAACCTATGTTTAGGCCTATGGATTTGATAGAGTGGGCTTTCGTACTAGGCCTTCAAATGGACATTCGTGGCGGCATCAGTTGACCCACGGGGCCAATAGTATATCAAAACAAAGCTGAATCAGAGGCCTATAATGGGGGCTATAAACTTTGTCTATAGAAGTTTGTCTTCAGGGCCAAAAACCTATATTTTCGGGCCAAAATACCTTTGTTTCGGCCCATGGATTTGATAGTGGGCTTGGGCACTTGGGCTTCAAATGGAGGTTCGTGGCGGCATCGGTTGACCCACTGGACCCATAATATATCAAATCAAAGCTGACTCAGAGGGCTATTATGCGGGCTATAAACTTCATCTATAGTGGTTTGTCTTTGGGGAAAAAAACCTATGTTTTTGGGCCTAAATACCTTTGTTTCGGCCCATGGATTTGATAGTGGGCTTGGGCACTTGGGCTTCAAATGGGCATTCGTGGTAGCATCGGTTGACCCACGGGGCCCATAATATATCAAACTAAAGCTAACTCAGATGGCTATAATAGGGGCTATTATTGTCATCTATAGCGGTTTGTCTTTAGGCGCAAAAATCTATGTTTAGGCTTATGGATTTGATAGAGTGGGCTTTTGCACTTGGGCTTCAAATGGACGTTCGTTGCAGAATCGGTTGACCCACAGAGCCCATAATATATCAAATCATAGCTGACTCAAAGGGCTATTTTATGGGCTATAAATGTCATCTATAGAGGTCTGTCTTTGGGCCTAAAAACCTCTGTTTAGGCCCATGGATTTGATAGAGTGGGCTTTCGCACTTGGGCTTCAAATGGACGTTCGTAGCGATATCGGTTGACCCACGGGGCCCATAATATATCAAATTGAAGCTGACTCAGTGGGCTATAATAGGGGCTATTAATGTCATCTATAGCAATTTGTCTTTGAGCCCAAAAACCTATGTTTAGGTCCATGGATTTGATAGAGTGGGCTTTCGCGCTTGGGCTTCAAATGGACATTCATTGCAGCATAAGTGGATCCATGGGGCCCACAATATATCAAATCAAAGCTAACTCTGAGGGCTATAATAGGAACTACAAACTTTATCAATAAAAGTTTGTGTTCGAGCCCAAAAACCTATGTTTTCAGGCCCAAATACCTTTATTTTGGCCCATTTATTTGATAGTGGGCTTAGGCACTTGGGCTTCAAATGGACGTTCGTGGCGGCATCGATTGACTCACGGGGCCTATAATATATCAAATCAAAGCTGAATCAGAGGGCTATAATGCGGGCTATAAACGTCATCTATAGCGGTTTGTCTTTGGGCCAAAAAACCTATGTTTAGGCCCATGGATTTGATAGAGTGGGCTTTCGCACTTAGCCATCAAATGGACGTTCGTGGAGGCATCGGTTGACCCACAGGGCCCACAGTATATCAAATCAAAGCTGACTCAGAGGGCTATAATAGGGGCTATAAATTTCATCTAGAGCAACTTGTCTTCAGGCCCAAAAACCTATGTTTTTGGGCCAAAATACCTTTGTTTCGGCCCATGGATTTGATAGTGGGCTTGGGCACTTAGGCTTCCAATGGACGTTCGTGGTGGCATCGGTTGACCCACGGGGCCCATAATATATCAAATCAAAGTTGACTCAGAGGGCTATTATACGGGCTATAAACTTCATCTATAGTAGTTTGTCTTTGGGCCCAAAAACCTATGTTTTCAGGCCTAAATACCTTTGTTTCGGCCCATGGATTTGATAGTGGGCTTGGGCACTTGGGTTTCAAAAGGACGTTCATGGTAGCATCGATTGACCCAAAGGCCCATAATATATCAAATCGAAGCTAACTCAGAGGTCTATAACAGGGGCTATTATTATCGTCTATAGCGGTTTGTCTTTGGGTGCAAAAACCTATGTTTAGGCCCATGGATTTGATAGAGTGGGCTTTCGTACTTGTCTTTCAAATGGACGTTCATTGCAGAATCGGTTGACCCATGGGGCCCATAATATATCAAATCGAAGATGACTCAGAGGGCTATAATAGGGGCTTTCAACTTCATCTATAGCAGTTTGTCTTCGGGCCCAAAAACCTATGTTTTCTGGTCCAAAAACCTTTGTTTCCGCCCATGGATTTGATAGTGGGCTTGGGCACTTGGGCCTCAAATGGACGTTCGTGGTGGCATCGGTTGACCCACGGGGCCAATAATATATCAAATAGAAGCTTACTCAAAGGGCTATAATGTGGGCTATAAACACCGGCTATAGCAGTTTGTCTTTGGGCCCAAAAACTTATGTTTAGGCCCATGGATTTGATAGAGTGGGCTTTCGCACTTGGGCTTCAAATGGACGTTCGTGGCGGCATCGGTTGACCCACAGGGCCCATAATATATCAAATCGAAGTTGACTCAGAGGGCTATTATACAGATTATAAACATCATTTATAGTGGTTTGTCTTTGGGCCCAAAAACCTGAGTTTAGCCCCATGGATTTGATAAAGTGGGCTTTCATACTTGGGCTTCAAATGGACGTTCGTGGTGGCATCGGTTAACCCACGGGGCCAATAATATATCAAATCGAAGCTGACTTAGAGGGCTATTATGCGGGTTATAAATGTAATCTATACCGATTTGTCTTTGGGCCTAAAAACCTATGTTTAGGCCCATGGATTTGATAGAGTGGGCTTTCGAACTTGGGCTTCAAATGGATGTTCGTGGCGGCATCGGTTGACCCATGGTGCCCATAATATATCAAATTAAAGATGAATCAGAGGACTATTATACGGGCTATAAACGTCATCTATAGTGGTCTGTGTTTGGGGGCAAAAACCTGTGTTTACGCCCATGGATTTGATAGAGTGGGTTTTCGCACTTGGGCTTCAAATGGACGTTCGTGGTGGCATCGGTTGACCTATGGGGCCCATAACATATCAAATTGAAGCTGACTCAGAGAGCTATTATGTAGGCTGTAAATGTCATCAATAGCAGTTTGTCTCTGGGCCCAAAAACCTATGTTTAGGCCCATGGATTTGATAGAGTGGGCTTGGGCACTTGGGCTTCAAATGGACGTTCGTGGTGACATCGGTTGACCCACGGAGCCCATAATATATCAAATGGAAGCTGAGTCAAAGGGCTATAAAGCGGGCTATAAACGTCCTCTACAACGGTTTGTCTTTGGGCCTAAAAACCAATGTTTAAGCCCATGGATTTCATAGAGTGGGCTTTCACACTTGGGCTTCAAATGGATGTTCGTGGCGGCATTGGTTGACCCACGAGGCCCATAATATATCAAATCGAAGCTGACTCAAAGGGCTATTATGTGGGCTATAAATGTAATCTATAGCAATTTGTCTTTGGGCCCAAAAACCTATTTTTAGGCCCATGGATTTAATAGAGTGGGCTTTCGCACCTGGGCTTCAAATGGACATTCGTGGGGGCATCAGTTGACCCATGGGGCCCATAATACATAAAATCAAAGCTGACTCAGAGGGCTATTATACGGGCTATAAATGTTTTCTATAGCGGTTTGTCTTTAGGCCCAAAAACCTATGTTTAAGCCCATGGATTTGATAGAATGGGCTTTCGTACTTGGGCTTCAAATGGACATTCGTGGCAGCATCGGTTGACCCACGGGGCTCATAATATATCAAATCGAAGTTAACTCAGAGGGCTATAATGCGAGCTATAAATGTCGTCTATAGCTGTTTGTCTTTGGGCCCAAAAACCTATGTTTAGGCCCATGGATTTGATAGAGTGGGCTTTCACACTTGGGCTTCAAATGAACGTTCGTGGCGACATCGGTTGACCCATGGGGCTCATAATATATCAAATCGAAGCCGAATCAGAGGGCTATAATGCGGGCTATAAAGGCCATCTATAGCGGTTTTTCTTTGAGCCCAAAAAACCTATGTTTAGTTCCATGGATTTGATAGAGTGGGCTTAGGTACTTCGGCTTCAAATAGACGTTCGTGGCGGCATCGGTTGACCCACGGGGCTCGTAATATATTAAATCGAAGCTGACTCAGAGGGCTATTATACGAGCTATAAACATCATCTATAGCGATTTGTCTTTGGGCCCAAAAACCTATGTTTAGGCCCATGGATTTCATAGAGTGGGCTTTCGCACTTGGGCTTCAAATGGACGTTCGTGGCGGCATCGGTTGACCCATGGGGCCCATTATATATCAAATGAAAGCTGCCTTATAGGGCTCTAATGTGGGCTATAAAGTCCATCTATAGCATTTTTTCTTTGGGCCCAAAAACTTATGTTTAGGCCCATGGATTTGATAGTGTGGGCTTGGGCATTTGGGCTTTAAATGGATGTTCATGGCGACATCGCTTTACCCACAGGGCCAGTAATATATAAAATAGAAGTTGACTCAGAGGGTTATAATGCGGGCTATAAACGTCGTCTATAGTGGTTTGTTTTTGGGCCCAAAAACCTATGTTTAGGCCATGGATTTGATAGAGTGAGCTTGGGCAGTTGGGCTTCAAATGGACAATCGTGGTGGCATTGGTTGACCCACATGGCCCATTATATATCAAATCAAAGCTGACTCAGAGGGCTATTAGATGGGCTATAAACATCATCTATAGCGATTTGTCTTTGGGCCCAAAAACCTATGTTTAGGCGTATTGTTTTGATAGAGTGGGCTTTCGCACTTAGGCTTCAAATGGACATTCGTGGCGGCATCGGTTGACCCACAAGGCCCATAATATATCAAATTGAAGCTGACTTAGAGGGCTACTATGCAGGCTATAAACATCATCTATAACGGTTTGTCTTTAGGCCCAAAAACCTATGTTTAGGCCCATGGATTTGATAGAGTGGGCTTTCGCACTTGGGCTTCAAATGGACATTCGTGGCGGCATCGGTTGACCCACAGGGCCCATAATATATCAAATTGAAGCTGACTCAGAGGGCTATTATGCAGGCTATAAACATCATCTATAGCGATTTGTCTTTAGGCCCAAAAACCTATGTTTAGGTCCATAGATTTGATAGAGTGGGCTTTCGTACTTGGGCTTCAAAGGGACGTTCGTGGTGGTATCGGTTGACCCACGGGGCCCATAATATATCAAATCAAAGATGACTCAGAGGGCTATAATGGGGACTATAAACTTCATCTACAACAGTTCACCCTCGGGCGCAAAAACCTACGTTTTCGGTCCCAAATACCTTTGTTTTGGCCCACGAATTTGATAGTGGGCTTGGGCACTTGGGTTTCAAATGGACGTTTGTGGTGGCATCGGTTGACCCATAGGGCCCATAATATATCAAATCTAAGCTCACTTAGAGGGAAATTATATGGGCTATAAACATCGTCTACAGTGGTTTGTCCTTGGGCCTAAAAACCTGTGTTTATGCCCATGGATTTGATAGAGTGGGCTTTTGCACTTAGGCTGCAAATGGACGTTCGTGGCGGCATCGGTTGACCCACGGGGCCCATAAGACATCAAATTGAAGCTGACTCAAAGGGCTATTATGCTGGCTATAAATGTCATCTAGAGCGGTTTAACTTTGGGCCCAAAAACCTACGTTTAGGCCCATGGATTTGATAGAGTGGGCTTGGGCACTTGGGCTTCAAATGGACGTTCGTGGTGGCATATGTTGACCCACAGGGTCCATAATATATCAAATTGAAGCTAACTTAGAGGGTTATTATACGGGCTATAAACATCATCTATAGCGGTTTGCCTTTAGGCCCAAAGACCTATGTTTAGGCCTATGGATTTAATAGAGTGGGCTTTCACACTTGGGCTTTAAATGGACGTTCGTGGCGGCATCGGTTGACCCACGGGGCCCATAATATATCAAATAGAAGTTGACTCAGAGGGCCATTATACGGGCCATAAATGTCGTCTATAGCAGTTTTTTTTGGGCCTAAAAACATATGTTTAGGCCCATGGATTTGATTGAGTGGGCTTTCGCACTTCGGCTTCACATGGATGTTCGTGACGGCATCGGTTGACCCACAAAGTTAATAATATATCAAATTAAAGCTGACTCAGAGGGCTATAATGCAGGCTATAAAAGCCGTCTATAGTGGTTTGCCTTTAGGCCCAAAAACCTATGTTTAGGCACATGGATTTGATAGAGTGGGCTTGGGCACTTGGGCTTCAAATGGACGTTCATGGCAACATCGGTTCACCCACAGGGCCCATAATATATCAAATCGAATCTAACTCAAAGGGCTATAATGCGGGCTATAAACGTCGTCTATAGCGGTTTATCTTTGGGCCCAAAAACCTATGTTTAGGCCCATGGATTTAATAGTGTGGGCTTTTGCACTTGGGCTTCAAATGGACGTTTGTGGCGGCATCGGTTGACCCATGGGGCCCATAATATATCAAATCGAAGCTGACTCAGAGGGCTATAATAGGGGCGATTAATGTCGTCTATGGCGGTTTGTCTTTGGGCCCAAAAACCTATGTTTAGGCCTATAGATTTGATAGAGTGGGCTTTCACACTTGGGCTTTAAATGGACGTTCGTGGCGGCATCGGCTGACCCACGGGCCCCATAATATTTCAAATAGAAGCTTACTCAGAGGGCTATTATGCGGGCTATGAACGTAGGTTTTTGGGCCCAAAGACAAACCGCTATAGATGATGTTTATAGCCCGCATAATAGCCCTATGAGTCAGCTTCTAATTGATATATTATGGGCCCCGTGGGTCAACTAATGCCACCATGAACGTCCATTTGAAGCCCAAGTGCCCAAGGCCATTATCAAATCCATGGGCCGAAACAAAGGTATTTGGGCCCGAAAACATAGGTTTTTGGTCGCGAAGACAAACCGCTATAGATGAAGTTTATAGCCCTCATTATAGCCCTCTGAGTTAGGTTCAATTTGATATATTATGGGCCCCATGGGTCAACTGATGCCACCACGAACATCTATTTGAGCCCAAGTGCAAAAAGCCAACTCTATCAAATCCACGTGCCTAAACATAGGTTTTTGGGCCTAAAGACAAACCGCTATAGATGATGTTTATAGCCCGTATAATAGCCCTCTGAGTCAGCTTCTAATTGATATATTATGGGTCCCGTGGGTCAACTAATGCCACCACGAACGTCCATTTGAAGCCCAAGTGCCCAAGCCCACTATCAAATCCATGGGCCGAAACAAAGGTATTTGGGCCCAAAAACGTAGGTTTTTGGGCTCGAAGATAAACCGTTATGGACAAAGTTTCTAGGCCCCATTATGGCCCTCTGAGTTAGCTTAAATTTGATATATTATGGGCCCTGTAGGTCAACTGATGCCGCCATGAACGTCCATTTGAAGCCCAAGTGCGAAAGCCCACTCTATCAAATCCATGGGCCTAAACATAGGTTTTTAGGCCCAAAGACAAACCACTATAGACGATGTTTATAGCCCGCATTATAGCCCTCTGAGTCAGATTCGATTTGATATATTATGGGCCCCGTGGGTCAACCGATACCACCACGAACGTCCATTTGAAGCCCAAGTGCCCAAGCCCATTATCAAATCCATGGGCCAAAACAAAGGTATTTGGGCCTGAAAACATAGGTTTTTGGCCCCGAAGATAAATCGCTATGGATGAAGTTTATAACCCCAATATAGCCCTCTGAGTCAGCTTTGATTTGATATATTATGGGCCCCGTGGGTCAACCGATGCCGCAATGAAAGTCCATTTGAAGCCCAAGTACGAAAGCCCACTCTATCAAATCCATGGGCCTAAACATAGGTTTTTAGGCCCAAAGACAAACCGCTATAGACGACATTAATAATCCCTATTATATCCCTCTGATTTAGCTTCGATTTCATATATTATGGGCCCCGTGGGTCAACCGATGCCGCCACGAACATCCATTTGAAGCCCAAGTGCGAAAGCCCACTCTATCAAATCCATGGGCCTAAACATAGGTTTTTGGGCCCAAAGACAAACCGCTATAGACGACATTAATAGTCCCTATTATATCCCTCTGATTCAGCTTCGATTTCATATATTATGGGCCCCGTGGGTCAACTGATGCCGCCATGAACGTCCATTTGAAGCCCAAGTGTGAAAGCCCACTCTATCAAATCCGTGGGCCTAAATATAGGTTTTTGGGCCCAAAGACAAACTGCTATAGATGGCATTTATAGCTCACATTATAGCCCTTTAACTTAGAGGGCTATTATGTAGGCCATAAGCTTCGTCTATAGCGACTTGTCTTTGGGCCCAAAAACCTATGTTTAGGCCCATGGATTTAATAGAGTGGGCTTTCGCACTTGGGCTTCAAATGGACATTCGTGGCGGCATCGGTTGACCCACAGGGCCCATAATATATCAAATCGAAGCCGACTCAATAGCGGTTTGGCTATAGCGAGCTATAAACATCGTCTATAGCGGTTTGGCTTTGGGCCCAAAAACCTATGTTTAGGCCCATGGATAAGCTTCAAATGGATGCTTGTGACGGCATCGGTTGACCCACGGGGGATATAATATATCAAATCAAAGCTGACTCAAAGGACTATAATACGAGCTATAAAGGCCGTCCATAGCAGTTTATCTTTGGGCCCAAAAACCTTTGTTTAGGCCCATGGATTTAATAGAGTGGGCTTGGGCACTTGGCCTTCAAATGGACATTCATGGCGGCATTGGTTGACCCATGGGGCCCATAATATATCAAATCCAATCCAACTCAGAGTGCTATAATGAGGGCTATAAACGTTGTCTATAGCGGTTTATCTTTGGGCCCAAAAACCTATGTTTAGGCCCATGGATTTGATAGAGTGGGCTTTCTCACTTGGGCATCAAATGGACGTTCGTGGCGGTATCGGTTAACCCACAGGGCCCATAATATATGAAATTGAATCTGACTCAGAGGGCTATAATAGGGGTTATTAATGTCGTCTATATTAGTGATATGCACTAGGTCCATCATTTGTGATTATGTATTGACTTTATTATTTTATTAATAAAGAGGTATTATATTATCATTTGATTTTATGATAATTACATGAATGGTTAATTCTTACTAAGGCCATCAAGTATGTGACTTGATAGTAAAACCCTTAGATTAAAATAAGAGTTCTATTCTAATTATCCCTAGCCATTTATTCATTATATGAATATTAAAGTATTAAGGCTAGTATGATGTTGACTGATGGTTATGTTTTACTAATCATAAATATGAGATATTAAGTCAACTCATAGGTACATGATGAGAGATCATGTACTGGATTGACCCACTATGAGAATACTACATAGATTATTGTCATAAGTACTTCATATCACAGTAATTTTATTTTGGTCCTTTGACCTTGAAATCATCATGGATTTCTACATAGCTATTTTATGTTTTGACACATTCTAACATTGTCTTTAACCAGATGATTAAAAGAATGTTGTTGGATATAAAATTAGTTATGTGAGGAATGTGAGTGATTTAGAAGGAATTTATCCCTCATTAATATGAGAAAGATATCTAGAGGCCCCTTGATGAGATAGACTGAATGAAAATGCATGGCCATGCTGAAATGAATTGATAAAGAGTTATCATTTTCAGTCTACTTGGAATCAAGTCATAATATTGAACTATATAAGGATGACATTCTATGCCTTATGTTCAATTAAGATATCATGTGATAAAGGGACAATAAAATTCACTGTAATTAGGTTATGTCGGATTATTGACTTCACATGACTTGGGTAGTCATAATGTCTTGCTAGAGGCCACTTATGACTTGTAGGCCTAAATAGAGATTTAGGCCCACTGCCAATGTTATGTGAACCTACAGGGTCACACACTTAGAACAAGCCCAAAACGGATATGGGTTTAATAAGCCCAAAATAAACTCTGTGGAAATAAATAATTAAAGTGTTTTATTTATTTGTTTATTTATTTAAGATAAATGTTATTTTAAATAAATAAATAAGATATTATTTTTGATTTGTTTTTAAATAAAATCAGAATATAATAAATGGAAAATTACCAAAAGGTTATTGGTAAGTGAAACCCTAACTTGGAGTCTATAAATATGTTATATTCTCTAGGGTTTCACACACTTGTTTTTGCTTTCAAATTCGTTTTCTTTCCTCTTAGAAAACAAAGACAGAGTTTTTCCTTTTGTTCTTGATTTGTGAGACAGTCAAGAGGTTGCTAGCACACACACTCAAATTTGTTTTGTGAAGGGCTGTTCGTGTGGATACCTATAGAGGACGCATCCTTTTGGAGACGTCTTGATCCGAACAACCAAGCCAAAAAGCTCGAGGTAAGGTGTCACCGGTGTGAACCTCCTCTCATCCTTCCAGAGAATCTTGCCTCTTCTGCGTTTTGGTAAGATTATTAAAAACCCTAGATTTAATCAATTAGTCGAATTACATGGATCCTGGCTTGGGAACGTGATAAAATTTTAATTTTTCCGCTGCGTTTGCATCACGGAACCCAACAGTGGTATCAGAGCCACTTGTAATTCGATTAATTGATTCTGTGTATATGTGATATATGTTAGGGTTTAAGATTCGTTTTGAAAAGGGTTTCAAAATTATCAAAAGGGGTTTTGATTTGTTTTGTGACAATTCTGGGTAATCTATTTGAAAACGGAATTAAACATTAATTTGATTAATGTTTGTAATGGTTTAATGTGATTAAACTAAAAGCAGTTTTTGATTTTATGAATTAAGATTGCTGTTTCATGAAAAATGATTTTGTATGATGTTTTTATGAAAAACGAATTAAGAATAATGTTTTGATTAATATGATTAATTGAAGCAGCATATTTGTTTCCTATTTTAATTAGAAAAACGTTTTATATTTGATTAGGAAAATCGTTTTTAATTAAATCTGAAACAGAAATTCTATTTTCAAAAACCTAATCACTTAAGGATTTAAATTTGTTATGTATTCTGTTTTGATTAATATGATTAATTGAAGCAGCTTATTTGTTTCCTATTTTAATTAGAAAAATGTTTTCTATTTGATTAGGAAAATCGTTTTTAATTAAATCTGAAATAGAAATTTTGTGATTATGCAGATTATGTGTTAAGGGCAATCTGTTTAAATGTTAAACAGATTATGCAGAATGGATATGTTTTCTATACATTCGTTCAAGCTGTAATTTTGATTACACAAATTAGGGTTTTCTTAATGGATGCGTCTGTTTTAATTAAAAAAAAAAAATTTTTTTTGATCTGTTTTGAATAGATTTTTCAGACTGTAAAATGTTTACAAAGAGTGATGTTTTTTAAGCAACAAACTAATTTAGTAATATGATTACGAAAAATTGGTTAATTGCTTTCTTGACGCAAATAAGGGTTTTAAGGTGGTTGTTTTAATTGAGCGTTTCTGTCTATTTTGAACAAATTGATTTTATAGTAATTTGATTACGAAAATTCATTAATGTTCAGAAATTTGAAAGGCAACTCACCGAAGAGCTAAGGTAAAGTGTTTTCCAGTCAGCGGGACCGCCACCTGGGGCGCTGCCCCCGGACCCCGCCAGGGGCGCTGCCCCTTGGACCCCGCCAAGGGGCGATGCCCCTTGGATCCCCACTAGGGGCGCTGCCCCTAGGACCCCGCAAGGGGCGCTGCCCCTTAACCCCAAAAGAATTGTCACGTTAGTTTATTTTTAACATAATGATTGGATTTAATAACTAAATAGATTATTATATTATACATGTTTGTTGTTTTATGCATGGTGCATAGCATGGCCCTCAGACCAATGTGATTGGATTTTATTTTTATGGGTTGTAATTTTAAATACGGCTTGCGAGTCATTTTTGTTTTGTTGTATTTATTTTATTAGAAAAGTGTAGAATAAATTACAACAATTTTTGTAAATCAAGACCCATGGTGCAATTCAAGTTGGAGGCCCAGGATGGAGATCCAAGGTGGGAACCAAAAGGGAGATCCATGGTAGAAGATGGAGATCCAAGTTGGAGGCTCAATTTGTAATTGTAATATTACCTAGGTTTGACCATTGATCTTCATATTGGCTTATGAAGATCAACTTAGATTTGGGCCATGCTATGTTACATTTATTTATTTGTTGTTATGTATGCGATGCCATGTGATGCCATGTATGTGATGCCATATGATGCCATGCAATACAACATAACAATAACTGAATACGATTAAATAAAAATGAACCCTCATTTAATATTAAGTCATTATAATGCCTTCCATAAGTTCAACACTTGTCAAGCCTTAGATTATTATATATGAGCCTGCCAAAGCAGGGTGTATAAATTTATTTGGGGAAGGCATGTTGGATAATGGTGCTATCCAAACGTTTGATATGGTTTGACTTAACTAGGTTATCAAAATGGTTTTGGACCTAGGGCATTAGATGGGATTTTTAGCCATGACATGTGATGTCAAATCCCATACCATCCAAGAGTTACATGAGATGTAATTGATAAGAGTTATCTACCTAAATAACCATATTTTAGGTCATGAGCCAAAGCTCACTTAGAGTTTGGTGAAATATGGATCTTGGCCGACTAAAATTTCTAAAATTAACTTAGAGGGTTATTGATTTGAGTAAATTTAGTGGGAGTTTTTATTATGCCTTATAAATATTTAATAAAATACTGAATGGACTTTGCATATATTTGTTGTAGATAATGACTTCAAACACTACACCTACCATGTCACTGCGATCGATCCTTGAGAATGATAAGCTCAATGGGACTAATTTTCTTGACTGGTATAGAAACCTAAGAATTGTTCTTAGGCATGAGAGAAAGGAATACATCCTTGATCAACCCATCCCTGAGGAACCAGCTGCCAATGCTCCTAGAGCACAAAAGGATGCTTATACCAAGCATCTCAATGATTCTACTGATGTCACTTGTGTCATGCTTGGATGTATGGAATCTGAGCTGCAAAAGCAACTGATGGAAATGGAGGCTTATACTATGATAGGCCATCTCAAGGAAATGTTCCAAGAGAAAGCTAGAATTGAAAGGTTCAATACCATCAGGGCATTGCTTTCTTGCAAGCTGACTACTGGCGGCTCTGTCAGTCCTCATGTTCTCAAGATGAAGGGTCATCTTGATCACTTGGACAAGCTTGGTCTCAATATTGAACAAGAACTGGCTGTGGATATTATTCTCCAATCTTTGCCTGAAGCTTATGATAGCTTCATTATGAATTTCAATATGCATAGTATGGAGAAGACTGTTTCAGAGTTGCATGGGATGCTGAAAACTGCTGAAAAGAACATCAAGAGTAACACCAAGGATGTTCTCATGGTCAATAAGGGAAAGGGGATGAAAAGGGTTGGAAAGGGAAAGGGAAAGGGCAAGGTCTTTAAAGGCTTTCAGAAGCCCAAGCCAAAGCCCAAGCCCAAATCCAAAGCTGAACCCAAAGCAAAGGAAGGAATCTGTTTTTTCTGTAATGAGCCAGGCCATTGGAAAAGAAATTGCAGGCTCTATTTGGATGATCTGAAGAAGAAAAAGGGTGGTGAGACTACCTCTTCAGGTATTCATGTTATAGAATTAAATTTATCTGCTTCTGCTTCTGATTCTTGGGTATTAGATACTGGATCAGGATCTCACATTTGTACAAATGTGTAGGGTCTAAAAAGGAGTAGATCATTGGCAAGAGGCGAAGTTGTACTTACGAGTTGGCAATGGAGCAAGAGTTGCTGCTTTAGCTGTAGGAACTTATGAGTTACCTTTGCCTAGTGGACTTATTTTATCTTTAGAAAGTTGTTATTATGTACCTACTTTGTGTAGGAATATTATTTCTGTTTCTTGTTTGGACAAGAAAGGATTTGAATTTATTATTAAGAATAATAAATGCAGTATTTATCATGATAACATTTTCTATGGATATGCTCCATGCACTAGTGGACTCTATGTTTTAGATGCCGAAGACACTAATGAAATGCCAATCTATAACGTTGATACAAAGAAGTCTAAATCTAATGATTTAAACTTGACCTACCTCTGGCATTTGTCGTTTAGGCCATATAAATGAGAAACGCATTTCAAAGCTACACCAAAATGGGCTTTTAAATTCATTTGATTATGAATCATTTGATACATGTGAATCTTGTTTACTTGGAAAAATGACTAAAACACCTTTTACTGGACAAAGTGAGAGGGCTAATGACTTATTGGGCCTAATACATTCTGATGTATGTGGACCATTAAGCTCAACTGCTAGTGGAGGTTTTCAATACTTCATAACTTTCACATATGATTTTAGTAGATATGGTTATCTCTATCTGATGAAACATAAATCTGAATCTTTTGAAAAGTTCAAAATTTTCAAGAATGAAGTACAAAATCAACTTGGTAAAAAATATTAAAACACTAAGATCTGATCGAGGTGGTGAATATTTAAACCAAGAATTTATAGATCATCTTAGAGATTGTGGGATTGTTTCACAATTGACTCCTCCAGGTACACCACAATGGAATGGTGTGTCTGAACGTAGAAATCGAACTCCATTGGATATGGTTAGATCTATGATGAGTCAATCTGATCTTCCAATCTCTTTTTGGGGATATGCTTTAGAAACTGCTGCATTCATTTTGAATAGAGTTCCATCAAAGGCAGTTGAAAAGACACCATATGAGAAATGGACTGGAAAAACTCCTAGTTTGTCTTTTCTTAAGATTTGGGGTTGTGATGATTTTATGAAACATCAAATTTCAGATAAACTAGCACCCAAATCTAATAAATGCCTTTTTGTGGGATATCCTAAAGAAACTAAAGGATATTACTTCTACAATGCATCTGAGAACAAAGTGTTTGTGTCTCGGAATGGTGTATTTTTGGAAAAAGAGTTTATTTCCAAAGGAACCAGTGGGAGCACAGTGCAACTTGAAGAAATTCAAGGCCCACAAAATTGCATTGTACATGATATGGAACCGCAGCTGAATCAACAAGAAGTTGTTGAGCCTGCACAAGTACCAGAAGGCCCAAGGAGGTCTGATAGGACACGTCAAATCCCCATGAGATATGGATTTCTCATAACTAGTGATTATGATGTGTTAATTGTGGATCAAAATGAGCCCACATCCTATCAGGAGGCCATAAATAGTCCTGACTCTGAGAAATGGCTTGAAGCCATGAGATCAGAAATGCAATCCATGTATGATAATCAAGTATGGACCTTGATTGACCCAAATGATGGTTTAAAAACTATTGGGTGCAAATGGGTTTTCAAAAAGAAAATCGACATGGATGGCAATGTGCATACCTTTAAGGCAAGACTGGTTGCAAAAGGTTTCAAACAAACACATGGTATAGACTATGATGAAACCTTTTCACCAGTGGCTATGCTAAAATCTATTCGAATTCTCCTTGCCATAGCTGCATACTATGATTATGAAATATGGCAAATGGACGTCAAAACAACATTTCTTAATGGAAATTTACTTGAGGATGTGTACATGACACAACCATAGGGTTTTGTTAGTCCTGAGAATTCTGGAAAGGTATGCAAGCTTCAAAGATCCATTTATGGATTGAAGCAAGCATCTCGGAGTTGGAATCTTCATTTTGATGAAGCAGTCAAAGAATTTGGCTTCATTAAAAATGATGATGAACCTTGTGTATACAAGAAAGTTAGTGGGAGTGCTATTGTGTTTTTAGTGTTGTATGTGGATGACATACTACTCATTGGAAATGATATCCCTATTTTACAAAATGTTAAATCATGGTTAGGGAATTGTTTCTCAATGAAAGACTTAGGTGAAGCTGCTTATATATTAGGCATCAAGATCTATAGAGATAGATCTAAAAGGCTTATTGCCCTAAGTCAAAGCATTTATATTGATAAGGTATTGAACAGGTTTAATATGCAAGATTCCAAGAGAGGATTCTTGCCAATGTCACATGGCATTAGTCTCAGCAAGACTCAGTGTCCTATGACACAAGATGAGCGAGACCGCATGAGTAAGATTCCATATGCTTCTGCTATTGGATCTATCATGTATGCAATATTATGTACTCGACCTGATGTTTCATATGCCTTAAGCACAACAAGCAGATACCAATCAGACCCAGGTGAAAGTCACTAGACAGCAGTCAAAAATATCCTTAAGTACTTGAGAAGAACTAAGGATGCATTTTTACTGTATGGTGGTCAGGAAGATGAGATAGTTGTAAATGGTTACACAGATGCCAGCTTCCAAACTGACAAGGATGATTTTCGATCATAGTCAGGATATGTGTTTTGTTTGAATGGAGGTGCAGTGAGCTGGAGGAGTTCCAAGCAAGACACTGTTGCTGATTCTATAATAGAAGCTGAGTACATAGCTGCCTCAGAAGCAGCTAAGGAAGCTGTTTGGATTAAGAAGTTCATAACTGGACTAGGTGTTGTTCCTAGTATATCAGATCCAGTGAACTTATATTGTGACAATAATGGAGCTATAGCCCAAGCTAAGGAGCCCAGATCACATCAGAGATCCAAACACATACTCAGGCGTTATCATCTTATTCGAGAAATTATTGAGAGAGGAGACGTCAAGATATGCAGAGTACCTACAAATGATAATGTTGCTGATCCACTGACTAAGCCTCTTCCACAGCCTAAACATGAGAGTCATACTAGGTCCATGGGTATACGATACGATGTTGATTGGGCCTAGTGCAAGTGGGAGATTGTTAGTGATATGCACTAGGTCCATCATTTGTGATTATGTATTGACTTTATTATTTTATTAATAAAGAGGTATTATATTATCATTTGATTTTATGATAATTACATGAATGGTTAATTCTTACTAAGGCCATCAAGTATGTGACTTGATAGTAAAACCCTTAGATTAAAATAAGAGTTCTATTCTAATTATCCCTAGCCATTTATTCATTATATGAATATTAAAGTATTAAGGCTAGTATGATGTTGACTGATGGTTATGTTTTACTAATCATAAATATGAGATATTAAGTCAACTCATAGGTACATGATGAGAGATCATGTACTGGATTGACCCACTATGAGAATACTACATAGATTATGTCATAAGTACTTCATATCACAGTAATTTTATTTTGGTCCTTTGACCTTGAAATCATCATGGATTTCTACATAGCTATTTTATGTTTTGACACATTCTAACATTGTCTTTAACCAGATGATTAAAAGAATGTTGTTGGATATAAAATTAGTTATGTGAGGAATGTGAGTGATTTAGAAGGAATTTATCCCTCATTAATATGAGAAAGATATCTAGAGGCCCCTTGATGAGATAGACTGAATGAAAATGCATGGCCATGCTGAAATGAATTGATAAAGAGTTATCATTTTCAGTCTACTTGGAATCAAGTCATAATATTGAACTATATAAGGATGACATTCTATGCCTTATGTTCAATTAAGATATCATGTGATAAAGGGACAATAAAATTCACTGTAATTAGGTTATGTCGGATTATTGACTTCACATGACTTGGGTAGTCATAATGTCTTGCTAGAGGCCACTTATGACTTGTAGGCCTAAATAGAGATTTAGGCCCACTGCCAATGTTATGTGAACCTACAGGGTCACACACTTAGAACAAGCCCAAAACGGATATGGGTTTAATAAGCCCAAAATAAACTCTGTGGAAATAAATAATTAAAGTGTTTTATTTATTTGTTTATTTATTTAAGATAAATGTTATTTTAAATAAATAAATAAGATATTATTTTTGATTTGTTTTTAAACAAAATCAGAATATAATAAATGGAAAATTACCAAAAGGTTATTGGTAAGTGAAACCCTAACTTGGAGTCTATAAATATGTTATATTCTCTAGGGCTTCACACACTTGTTTTTGCCTTCAAATTCGTTTTCTTTCCTCTTAGAAAACAAAGACAGAGTTTTTCCTTTTGTTCTTGATTTGTGAGACAGTCAAGAGGTTGCTAGCACACACACTCAAATTCGTTTTGTGAAGGGCTGTTCGTGTGGATACCTATAGAGGACGCATCCTTTTGGAGACGTCTTGATCCGAACAACCAAGCCAAAAAGCTCGAGGTAAGGTGTCACCGATGTGAACCTCCTCTCATCCTTCCAGAGAATCTTGCCTCTTCTACATTTTGGTAAGATTATTAAAAACCCTAGATTTAATCAATTAGTTGAATTACATGGATCCTGGCTTGGGAACGTGATAAAATTTTAATTTTTCCACTGTGTTTGCATCACGGAACCCAACAGTCTATAGCGGTTCGTCTTTGGGACCAAAAACCTATGTTAAGGCCCATGGATTTGATAGAGTGGGCTTTCGCATTTGGGCTTTAAATGGATGTTCGTGGTAGCATTGGTTGACCCATGGGACCTATAATATATCAAATCATAGCAAACTCAGAGGGGTATAATGGGAGCAATAAACTTTGTCTATAGCGGTTTGTCTTTGGGCCCAAATACCTTTGTTTTGGCCCATGGATTTGATAGTGGGCTTGGTCACTTAGGCTTCAAATGGACGTTCGTGGCGGTATCGGTTGACTCACGGGGTCCATAATATGTCATGTAGAAGCTGACTCAGAGGGCTATTATGTGGGCTATAAACGTCATGTATAGCGATTTGTCTTTGGGCCCAAAAACCTGTGTTTAGGCCCATGGATTTGATAGAGTAGGCTTTTGCACTTGGGCTTCAAATGGACGTCCGTGGTGGCATCGGTTGACCCACGGGGCCCATAATATATCATATCAAAGTTGACTCAGAGGGCTATAATACGGTTTATAAAGGTCCGTCTATAGCGATTTTTTATTTGGGCCCAAAAACCTACGTTTAGGCCCACGGATTTGATAGTGGGCTTGGGCACTCAGGCTTCAAATGGACGTTCGTGGCGGCCATCAGTTGACCCACGGGGCCCATAATATATCAAATAGAAGTTGACTCAGAGGGCCATTATGCGAGCTATAAATGTCGTCTATAGCGGTTCGTCTTTGGGCCTAAAAACATATGTTTAGGCCCATGGATTTGATTGAGTGGGCTTTCATACTTGGGTTTCACATGGACGTTCGTGGTTGCATCGGTTGACCCACGGGGTTCATAATATATCAAATCAAAGCTGACTCAGAGGGCTATAATGCGGGCTATAAAAGCCGTCTATAGTGGTTTGCCTTTAGGCCCAAAAAACTATGTTTAGGCCCATGGATTTGATAGAGTGGGCTTGGGCACTTGGGCTTCAAATGGACATTCATGGCAACATCGGTTGACCCACAGGGCCCATAATATATCAAATCGAATCTGACTCAAAGGGCTATAATACGGGCTATAAACATCGTCTATAGCGGTTTGTCTTTGGGCCCAAAAACCTATGTTTAGGCCCATGGATTTAATAGTGTGGGATTTTGCCCTTGGGCTTCAAAAGGACGTTTGTGGCGACATCGATTGACCCACGGGGCCCATAATATATCAAATCGAAGCTGACTCAGAGGGATACAATAGGGGTGATTAATGTCGTCTATAGCGGTTTGTCTTTGGGCCCAAAAACCTATGTTTAGGCCCATGGATTTGATAGAGTGGGCTTTCACACTTGGGCTTTAAATGGATGTTCATGGCGGCATCGACTGACCCACGGGCCGCATAATATATCAAAGAGAAGCTTACTCAAAGGGCTATTATGCGGGCTATGAATGTAGGTTTTTGGGCCCAAAGGCAAACCGCTATAGATGATGTTTATAGCCTGCATAATAGCCCTCTGAGTCAGCTTCTAATTGATATATTTATGGGCCCCATGGGTCAACCAATGCCACCATGAATGTCCATTTGAAGCCCAAGTGCCCAAGGCCATTATCAAATCCATGGGCCGAAACAAAGGTATTTGGGCCCGAAAACATAGGTTTTTGGGCACGAAGACAAACCCGCTATAGATGAAGTTTATAGCCCCCATTATAGCCCTCTGAGTTAGGTTCAATTTGATATATTATGGGCCCCGTGGGTCAACCGATGCCGCCACGAACGTCTATTTGAGCCCAAGTGCAAAAAGCCCACTCTATCAAATCCACGGGCCTAAACATAGGTTTTTGGGCCTAAAGACAACCCACTATAGACGATGTTTATAGCCCGCATAATAGCCCTCTGAGTCAGCTTCTAATTGATATATTATGGGACCCGTGGGTCAACTAATGCCACCACGAACGTCCATTTGAAGCCCAAGTGCCCAAGCCCACTATCAAATCCATGGGCCGAAACAAAGGTATTTGGGCCCGGAGATAAACCGTTATAGACAAAGTTTCTAGGGCCCATTATAGCCCTCTGAGTCAGCTTCAATTTGATATATTATGGGCCTTATAGGTCAACTGATGCCACCACGAACGTCCATTTGAAGCCCAAGTGCGAAAGCCCACTCTATCAAATCCATGGGCCTAAACATAGGTTTTTAGGCCCAAAGACAAACCACTATAGACGATGTTTATAGCCCGCCATTATAGCCCTCTGAGTCAGATTCGATTTGATATATTATGGGCCCCGTGGGTCAACCGATACCCGCCATGAACGTCCATTTGAAGCCCAAGTGCCCAAGCCTATTATCAAATCCATGGGCCAAAACAAAGGTATTTGGGCCTGAAAACATAGGTTTTTGGCCCTGAAGATAAATCGCTATGGATGAAGTTTATAGCCCCAATATAGCCCTCTGAGTCAGCTTCGATTTGATATATTATGAGCCCCTTGGGTCAACCGATGCCGCAACGAACGTTCATTTGAAGCCCAAGTACGAAAGCCCACTCTATCAAATCCATGGGCCTAAACATAGGTTTTTGGGCCCAAAGACAAATCGCTATAGAAGACATTAATAATCCCTATTATATGCCTCTAATTTAGCTTCGATTTCATATTATGGGCCCCGTGGGTCAACCGATGCCACCACGAACATCCATTTGAAGCCCAAGTGCGAAAGCCCACTCTATCAAATCCATAGGCCTAAACATAGGTTTTTGGGCTCAAAGAAAAAACCGCTATAGACGACATTAATAGTCCCTATTATATCCCTCTGATTCAGCTTCAATTTCATATATTATGGGCCCCCGTGGGTCAACCGATGCCGCCATGAACATCCATTTGAAGCCCAAGTGCGAAAGCCCACTCTATCAATTCTGTGGGCCTAAATATAGGTTTTTGGGGCCAAAGACAAACCGCTATAGATGACGTTTATAGCTCGCATTATAGCCCTCTAACTCAGAGGGCTATTATATAGGCCATAAACTTCATCTATAGCGCTTGTCTTTGGGCCCAAAAAACCTATGTTTAGGCCCATGGATTTGATAGAGTGGGCTTTCGCACTTGGGCTTCAAAATGGACATTCGTGGCTGCATCGGTTGACCCACAGGGCCCATAATATATCAAATCGAAGCTGACTCAGAGGGCTATAACAAGGACTATTAATGTCGTATGTAGCGGGTTTCTCTTTAGGCCCAAAAACCTATGTTTAGGCCCAAGGATTTGATAGAGTGGGCTTTCGTGCTTGAGCTTCAAATGGACGTTCGTTGTGACATCGGTTGACCCACGGGCCCATAATATATTAAATCAAAGCTGAATCAAAGGGATATAATGGGGGCTATAAACTTTGTTTATAGAAATTTGTCTTCGGCCCCAAAAACCTATGTTTTTGGGCCCAAATACCTTTGTTTCAGCCCATGGATTTGATAGTGGGCTTGGGCACTTGGGCTTTAATTGGACATTTGTGGTGGCAATAGTTGACCCACGGGGACCATAATATATCAAATAGAAGTTGATTCAAAGATCTATAATGCTAGCTAAAAATGTCGTCTATAGCGGTTTGTCTTTGGGCCCAAGAACCTATGTTTAGGTGCATGGATTTGATAGAGTGGGCTTTCGTACCTGGGCTTCAAATGGACGTTCGTGGTGGCATCGGTTGATCCACAGGGCCCATAATATATCAAATCAAAGCTAACTCAGAGGGCTATTATGCGCACTATAAACTTCATCTATAGCGGTTTGTCTTTGGGCCCCAAAAACCTATGTTTAGTCCCATGATTTGATAGAGTGGGATTTCGTACTTGGGCTTCAAATGGACGTTTGTGGCGGCATCGGTTGATCCATGGGGCCCATAATATATCAAATCAAAGCTGACTCAGAGGCTACTATACGGGCTATAAACTTTATCTATAACGGTTTGTATTCGTACCCAAAAACCTATGTTTAGGCCCATGGATTTGATAGAGTGGGCTTTCGATCTTGGGTTTCAAATGGACGTTCATTGCGGCATCGGTTGACCCATAGGGCCCATAATATATCAAATCAAAGCTAACTCAGAGGGCTACTATACGGGCTATAAACTTTGTCTATAGCAGTTGTCTTTGGGCCCAAAAACCTATGTTTAGGCCCATGGATTTTATAGTGGGCTTTCGCACTTGGCTTCAAATGGATGTTCGTGATGGCATCAGTTGACCCACGGGGCCCCATAATATATCAAATCGAAGCTGACTCAGAGGGCTATAAATGGGGACTATAAACTTCACCTATAATAATTTGTCTTTGAGCCCAAAAACCTATTTTTTCGGGCATAAATACCTTTGTTTCGGTCCCATGGATTTGATAGTGGGCTTTGGGCACTTGGGCTTCAAATGGACGTTCATGGCGGGATCGGTTGACCCACGGGACCCATAATATATCAAATAGAAGCTAACTCAATGGGCTATAATACGGGCTATTAACATCATCTATAGCGGTTTGTCATTGGGCCTAAAAACCTATGTTTAGGCCCATGGATTTAAATAGAGTGGGCTTTCGTACTAGGCCTTCAAATGGACGTTTGTGGTGGCATCGGTTGACCCCCGGGGCCAATAGTATATCAAAACAAAACTGAATTAGAGGGCTTATAATGGGGGCTATAAACTTCATCTATAGCAGTTTGTCTTCAGGGCCAAAAACCTATGTTTTCGGGCCAAAATACCTTTGTTTCGGCCCATGGATTTGATAGTGGGCTTGGGCACTTGGGCTTCAAATGGAGGTTCGTGGCGGCATCGGTTGACCCACTGGACCCATAATATATCAAATCAAAGCTGACTCAGAGGGCTATTATGCGGGCTATAAACTTCATCTATAGTGGTTTGTCTTTGGGCAAAAAAACCTATGTTTTTGGGGCCGAAATACCTTTGTTTCGGCCCATGGATTTGATAGTGGGCTTGGGCACTTGGGCTTCAAATGGGCATTCGTGGTAGCATCGGTTGACCCATGGGGCCCATAATATATCAAACCGAAGCTAACTCAGATGGCTATAATAGGGGCTATTATTGTCATCTATAGCGGTTTGTCTTTAGGCGCAAAAACCTATGTTTAGGCCTATGGATTTGATAGAGTGGGCTTTTGCACTTGGGCTTCAAATGGACGTTCGTTGCAGAATCGATTGACCCACAGAGCCCATAATATATCAAATCATAGCTGACTCAGAGGGCTATTTTATGGGCTATAAATGTCATCTATAGAGGTCTGTCTTTGGGCCTAAAAACCTCTGTTTAGGCCCATGGATTTGATAGAGTGGGCTTTCGCACTTGGGCTTCAAATGGACGTTCGTAGGCGATATCGGTTGACCCCACGGGGCCCCATAATATATCAAATTGAAGCTGACTCAGTGGGCTATAATAGGGGCTATTAATGTCATCTATAGCGATTTGTCCTTTGAGCCCCAAAAACCTATGTTTAGGTCCATGGATTTGATAGAGTGGGCTTTCGCGCTTGGGCTTCAAATGGACGTTCATTGCATCATCAGTGGACCCACGGGGCCCATAATATATCAAATCAAAGCTAACTCTGAGGGCTATAATAGGAACTATAAACTTTATCAATAAAAGTTTGTGTTCAAGCCCAAAAACCTATGTTTTCGGGCCCAAATACCTTTGTTTTGGCCCATTTATTTGATAGTGGGCTTAGGCACTTGGGCTTCAAATGGACGTTCGTGGCGGCATCGGTTGACTCACGGGGCCTATAATATAGCAAATCAAAGCTGAATCAAAGGGCTATAATGCGGGCTATAAACGTCATCTATAGCGGTTTGTCTTTGGGCCAAAAAAACCTATGTTTAGGCCCATGGATTTGATAGAGTGGGCTTTCGCACTTGGCCTTCAAATGGACGTTCGTGGAGGCATCGGTTGACCCACGGGGCCCACAGTATATCAAATCGAAGCTGACTCAGAGGGCTATAATAGGGGCTATAAATTTCATCTATAGCAACTTGTCTTCAGGCCCAGAAAACCTATGTTTTCGGGCCAAAATACCTTGTTTCGGCCCATGGATTTGATAGTGGGCTTGGGCACTTAGGCTTCCAATGGACGTTCGTGGTGGCATCGGTTGACCCACGGGGCCCATAATATATGAAATCAAAGTTGACTCAGAGGGCTATTATACGGGCTATAAACTTCATCTATAGTGGTTTGTCTTTGGGCCCAAAAACCTATTGTTTTCAGGCCTAAAATACCTTTGTTTCGGCCCATGGATTTGATAGTGGGCTTGGGCACTTGGGTTTCAAAAGGACGTTCATGGTAGCATCGATTGACGCAAAGGCCCATAATATATGAAATCGAAGCTACTCAGAGGTCTATAACAGGGGCTATTATTATCGTCTATAGTGGTTTGTCTTTGGGTGCAAAAACCTATGTTTAGGCCCATGGATTTGATAGAGTAGGCTTTCGTACTTGTCTTTCAAATGGACGTTCATTACAGAATCGGTTGACCCACGGGGGCCCATAATATATCAAATCGAAGATGACTCAGAGGGCTATAATGGGGGCCTTTCAACTTCATCTATAGCAGTTTGTCTTCGGGCCCAAAAACCTATGTTTTCTGGTCCAAAAACCTTTGTTTCTGCCCACTGATTTGATAGTGGGCTTGGGCACTTGGGCCTCAAATGGACGTTCGTGGTGGCATCGGTTGACCCCACGGGGCCAATAATATATCAAATAGAAGCTTACTCAAAGGGCTATAATGTGGGCTATAAACGTCGTCTATAGCAGTTTGTCTTTGGCCCAAAAACTTATGTTTATGCCCATGGATTTGATAGAGTGGGCCTTCGCACTTGGGCTTCAAATGGACGTTCGTGGCGCATCGGTTGACCCACAGGGCCCATAATATATCAAATCGAAGTTGACTCAGAGGGCTATTATACAGATTATAAACATCATTTATAGTGGTTTGTCTTTGGGGCCTAAAAACCTGAGTTTAGCCCCATGGATTTGATAGAGTGGGCTTTCACACTTGGGCTTCAAATGGACGTTCGTGGTGGCATCGGTTAACCCACGGGGCCAATAATATATCAAATCGAAGCTGACTCAGAGGGCTATTATGCGGGCTATAAATGTCATCTATACCGATTTGTCTGTGGGCCCTAAAAACCTATGTTTAGGCCCATGGATTGATAGAGTGGGCTTTCAAACTTGGGCTTCAAATGGATGTTCGTGGCGGCATCGGTTGACCCATGGCGCCCATAATATATCAAATCGAAGCTGACTCAGAGAGCTATTATGTAGGCTATAAATGTCGTCAATAGCAGTTTGTCTCTGGGCCTAAAAACCTATGTTTAGGCCCATGGATTTGATAGAGTGGGCTTGGGCACTTGGGCTTCAAATGGACGTTTGTGGTGACATCGGTTGACCCACGGAGCCCATAATATATCAAATGGAAGCTGAGTCAAAGGGCTATAAAGCGGGCTATAAACGTCCTCTACAACGGTTTGTCTTTGGGCGTAAAAACCAATGTTTAAGCCCATGGATTTCATAGAGTGGGCTTTCACACTTGGGCTTCAAATGGACGTCGTGGCGGCATCGATTGACCCACGAGGCCCATAATATATCAAATCAAAGCTGACTCAAAGGGCTATTTTGCGGGCTATAAATGTCATCTATAGCAATTTGTCTTTGGGCCCAAAAACCTATTTTTTAGGCCCATGGATTTAATAGAGTGGGCTTTCGCACCTGGGCTTCAAATGGACATTCGTGGGCGCATCAGTTGACCCATGGGGCCCGTAATACATAAAATCAAAGCTGACTCAGAGGGCTATTATACGGGCTATAAATGTTTTCTATGTAGTTTGTCTTTAGGGCCAAAAACCTATGTTTAAGCCCATGGATTTGATAGAGTGGGCTTTCGTACTTGGGCTTCAAATGGACATTCGTGGCAGCATCGGTTGACCCACGGGGCTCATAATATATCAAATCGAAGTTTGACTCAGAGGGCTATAATACGAACTATAAATGTCGTCTATAGCTATTTGTCTTTGGGCCCAAAAACCTATGTTTAGGCCCATGGATTTGATAGAGTGGGCTTTCGCACTTGGGCTTCAAATGAACGTTCGTGGCGGCAGTCGGTTGACCCACGGGGCTCGTAAATATATCAAATCGAAGCCAAATCAGAGGGCTATAATGCAGGCTATAAAGGCCATCTATAGCGGTTTTTCTTTGAACCCAAAAACCTATGTTTAGTTCCATGGATTTGATAGAGTGGGCTTGGGTACTTTGGCTTCGAATAGACGTTCGTGGAGGCATCGGTTGACCCACGGGGCTCGTAATATATCAAATCGAAGCTGACTCAGAGGGCTATTATACGAGCTATAAAACATCATCTATAGCGGTTTGTCTTGGGCCTAAAAACCTATGTTTAGGCCCCATGGATTTCATAGAGTGGGCTTTCGCACTTGGGCTTCAAATGGACATTCGTGGCGGCATCGGTTTGACCCACGGGGCCCATTATATATCAAATGAAAGCTGCCTTATAGGGCTCTAATGTGGGCTATAAAGTCCATATATAGCATTTTTTCTTTGGGCCCAAAAACTTATGTTTAGGCCCATGGATTTGATAGTGTGGGCTTGGGCATTTGGGCTTTAAATGGACGTTCGTGGTGACATCGCTTTACCCACAGGGCCAATAATATATCAAATAGAAGTTGACTCAGAGGGTTATAATGCGGGCTATAAACGTCGTCTATAGTGGTTTGTCTTTGGGCCCAAAAACCTATGTTTTAGGCCATGGATTTGATAGAGTGAGCTTGGGCAGTTGGGCTTCAAATGGATATTCGTGGCGGCATTGGTTGACCCACAGGGCCCATTATATATCAAATCAAAGTTGACTCAGAGGGCTATTAGATGGGCTATAAACATCATCTATAGCGATTTGTCTTTGGGGCCCAAAAACCTATGTTTAGGCGCATTGTTTTGATAGAGTGGGCTTTCGCACTTGGGCTTCAAATGGACATTCGTGGCAGCATCGGTTGACCCACAAGGCCCATAATATATCAAATTGAAGCTAACTAGGAGGGCTATTATGCAGGCTATAAACATCATCTATAGCGGTTTGACTTTAGGCCCAAAAACCTATGTTTAGGGCCATGGATTTGATAGAGTGGGCTTTCGCACTTGGGCTTCAAATGGACATTCGTGGCGGCAATCGGGTTGACCCACAGGGCCCATAATATATCAAATTGAAGCTGACTCAGAGGGCTATTATGTAGGCTATAACATCATCTATAGCGATTTGTCTTTAGGCCCAAAAACCTATGTTTAGGCCCATAGATTTGATAGTGTGGGCTTTCGTACTTGGGCTTCAAAGGGACGTTCGTGGTGGTATCGGTTGACCCACGGGGCCCATAATATATTAAATCAAAGATGACTCAGAGGGCTATAATGGGGACTATAAACTTCATCTACAGTAGTTCGTCCTCGGGCGCAAAAAACCTATGTTTTCGGTCCCAAATACCTTTGTTTTGGCCCACGAATTTGATAGTGGGCTTGGGCACTTGGGCTTCAAATGGACGTTTGTGGTGGCATCGGTTGACCCACAGGGCCCATAATATATCAAATCTAAGCTCACTTAGAGGGGAAATTATATGGGCTATAAACATCGTCTACAGTGGTTTGTCCTTGGGCCTAAAAACCTGTGTTTATGCCCATGGATTTGATAGAGTGGGCTTTTGCACTTAGGCTACAAATGGACGTTCATGGCGGCAACGGTTGACCCACGGGGCCCATAAGACATCAAATTGAAGCTGACTCAAAGGGCTATTATGCTGGCTATAAATGTCGTCTAGAGCGGTTTAACTTTGGGCCCAAAAACCTACGTTTAGGCCCATGGATTTGATAGAGTGGGCTTGGGCACTTGGGCTTCAAATGGACGTTCGTTGGTGGCATCGGTTAACCCACGGGGCCAATAATATATCAAATCGAAGCTGACTCAGAGGGCTATTATGCGGGCTATAAATGTCATCTATACCGATTTGTCTGTGGGCCTAAAAACCTATGTTTAGGCCCATGGATTTGATAGAGTGGGCTTTCAAACTTGGGCTTCAAATGGATGTTCGTGGCGGCATCGGTTGACCCATGGCGCCCATAATAAATCAAATCGAAGCTGACTCAGAGAGCTATTATGTAGGCTATAAATGTCTCAATAGCAGTTTGTCTCTGGGCCTAAAAACCTATGTTTAGGCCCATGGATTTGATAGAGTGGGCTTGGGCACTTGGGCTTCAAATGGACGTTTGTGGTGACATCGGTTGACCCACGGAGCCCATAATATATCAAATGGAAGCTGAGTCAAAGGGCTATAAAGCGGGCTATAAAACGTCCTCTACAACGGTTTGTCTTTGGGCGTAAAAACCAATGTTTAAGCCCATGGATTTCATAGAGTGGGCTTTCACACTTGGGCTTCAAATGGACGTTCGTGGCGGCATCGGATTGACCCACGAGGCCCATAATATATCAAATCAAAGCTGACTCAAAGGGCTATTTTTGCGGGCTATAAATGTCATCTATAGCAATTTGTCTTTGGGCCCAAAAAACCTATTTTTAGGGCCCATGGATTTAATAGAGTGGGCTTTCGCACCTGGGCTTCAAATGGACATTCATGGGCGCATCAGTTGGACCCATTGGGGCCCGTAATACATAAAATCAAAGCTGACTCAGAGGGGCTATTATACGGGCTATAATGTTTTCTATAGTAGTTTGTCTTTAGGGCCAAAAACCTATGTTTAAGCCCATGGATTTGATAGAGTGGGCTTTCGTACTTGGGCTTCAAATGGACATTCGTGGCAGCATCGGTTGACCCACGGGGCCTCATAATATATCAAATCGAAGTTGACTCAGAGGGCTATAATACGAACTATAAATGTCGTCTATAGCTATTTGTCTTTGGGCCCAAAAACCTATGTTTAGGCCCATGGATTTGATAGAGTGGGCTTTCGCACTTGGGCTTCAAATGAACGTTCGTGGGGGCGGCATCGGTTGACCCACGGGGCTCGTAATATATCAAATCGAAGCCAAATCAGAGGGCTATAATGCAGGCTATAAAGGCCATCTATAGCGGTTTTTCTTTGAACCCAAAAAACCTATGTTTAGTTCCATGGATTTGAATAGAGTGGGCTTGGGTACTTTGGCTTCGAATAGACGTTCGTGGAGGCATCGGTTGACCCACGGGGCTCGTAATATATCAAATCGGAAGCTGACTCAGAGGGCTATTATACGAGCTATAAACATCATCTATAGCGGTTTGTCTTGGGCCTAAAAAACCTATGTTTAGGCCCATGGATTTCATAGAGTGGGCTTTCGCACTTGGGCTTCAAATGGACATTCGTGGCGGCATCGGTTGACCCACGGGGCCCATTATATATCAAATGAAAGCTGCCTTATAGGGCTCTAATGTGGGCTATAAAGTCCATATATAGCATTTTTTCTTTAGGCCCAAAAACTTATGTTTAAGCCATGGATTTGATAGTGTGGGCTTGGGCATTTGGGCTTTAAATGGACGTTCGTGGGTGACATCGCTTTACCCACAAGGGCCAATAATATATCAAATAGAAGTTGACTCAGAGGGTTATAATGCGGGCTATAAACGTCGTCTATAGTGGTTTGTCTTTGGGCCCAAAAACCTATGTTTAGGCCATGGATTTGATAGAGTGAGCTTGGGCAGTTGGGCTTCAAATGGATATTCGTTGGCGGCATTGGTTGACCCACAGGGCCCATTATATATTCAAATCAAAGTTGACTCAGAGGGCTATTAGATGGGCTATAAACATCATCTATAGCGATTTGTCTTTGGGCCCAAAAACCTATGTTTAGGCGCATTGTTTTGATAGAGTGGGCTTTCGCACTTGGGCTTCAAATGGACATTCGTGGCAGCATCGGTTGACCCACAAGGCCCATAATATATCAAATTGAGCTAACTAGGAGGGCTATTATGCAGGCTATAAACATCATCTATAGCGGTTTGTCTTTAGGCCCAAAAACCTATATTTAGGGCCATGGATTTGATAGAGTGGGCTTTCGCACTTGGGCTTCAAATGGACATTCGTGGCGGCATCGGTTGATCCACAGGGCCCATAATATATCAAATTGAAGCTGACTCAGAGGGCTATTATGTAGGCTATAAACATCATCTATAGCGATTTGTCTTTAGGCCCAAAAACCTATTGTTTAGGCCCATAGATTTGATAGTGTGGGCTTTCGTACTTGGGCTTCAAAGGGACATTCGTGGTGGTATCCGGTTTGACCCCACGGGGCCCATAATATATTAAAATCAAAGATGACTCAGAGGGCTATAATGGGGACTATAAACTTCATCTACAGTAGTTCGTCCTCGGGCGCAAAAACCTATGTTTTCGGTCCCAAATACCTTTGTTTTGGCCCACGAATTTGATAGTGGGCTTGGGCACTTGGGCTTCAAATGGACGTTTGTGGTGGCATCGGTTGACCCACAGGGCCCATAATATATCAAATCTAAGCTCACTTAGAGGGAAATTATATGGGCTATAAACATCGTCTACAGTGGTTTGTCCTTGGGCCTAAAAACCTGTGTTTATGCCCATGGATTTGATAGAGTGGGCTTTTGCACTTAGGCTACAAATGGACGTTCATGGCGGTAACGGTTGACCCACGGGGCCCATAAGACATCAAATTGAAGCTGACTCAAAGGGCTATTATGCTGGCTATAAATGTTGTCTAGAAGCGGTTTAACTTTGGGCCCAAAAACCTACGTTTAGGCCCATGGATTTGATAGAGTGGGCTTGGGCACTTGGACTTCAAATGGACGTTCGTGGTGGCATATGTTGACCCACAGGGTCCATAATATATCAAATTGAAGCTAACTTTGAGGGTTATTATATGGGCTATAAACATCATCTATAGCGGTTTGCCTTTAGGCCCAAAGACCTGTGTTTAGGCCTATGGATTTGATAGAGTGGGCTTTCACACTTGGGCTTCAAATGGACGTTCGTGGCAGCATCGGTTGACCCACGGGGCCCATAATATATCAAATCGAAGCTGAATCAGAGGGCTATTGTATGGGCTATAAATATTGTCTATAGCGGCTTCTCTTTGGGTCCAAAAACCTGTGTTTAGGCCCATGGATTTGATAGATGGACGTTCGTGGGAGGCATCAGTTGACCCACGGGGCCCACAATATATCAAATCAAAGCTGACTCAAGGGCTACTATGCGGGCTATAAAAGTCGTCTATAGCAATTTGTCTTGGGGCTAAAAACCTATGTTTAGGCCTATGGATTTGATAGAGTGGGCTGGGGTACTTGGGCTTCAAATGGACATTCGTGGCAGCATCGATTGACCCACAGGGCCCATAATATATCAAATAGAAGCTGACTCAAAGGGCTATAATGCGGGCTATAAATGTCATCTATAGCGGTTTGTCTTTGGCCCAAAAACCTACGTTTATGCCCACGGGATTTCATAGAGTGGGCTTGGGCACTTGGGTTTCAAATGGACGTTCGTGGCGGCATCAGTTGACCCACGGGGCCTATAATATATCAAATAGAAGCTGACTCAGAGGGCTATAATGCAGGCTAATAAACGCCGTCTATAGCGGTTTGTCTTGGGCCCAAAAACCTCTAATTAGGCCCATGGATTTCATAGAGTGGGCTTTCGAACTTGGGCTTCAAATGGACATTCGTGGCGGCATCAGTGACCAACGGGGCCCAAAATATATCAATCAAAGCTGACTCAGGGGCTATAATGGGGGCTATATACTTCGTATATAACGGTTTGTCCTTGGGCCCAAAAACCTATGTTTTCAGGGCCAAATACCTTTATTTTCGGCCCACATATTTGATAGTGGGCTTGGGCACTTGGGCTCCAAATGGACGTTCATGGCGTCATCGTTCACCCACAATGCCCATAATATATCAAATCGAAGCTGACTCAGAGGGCTATAATGGGGGGCTATATACTTCATCTATAGCGGTTTGTCCTCAGGGCCCAAAAACCTATGTTTTCAGGCCTAAATGCCTTTGTTTCGGTCCACAGATTTGATAGTGGACCTTGGGCACTTGGGCTTCAAATGGACATTCGTGGCGGCATCAGTTGACCCATGGGGCCCATAATATAAACATCGTCTATAGCGGTTTGTCTTTGGGCCAAAAAACCTATGTTTAGGCCATGGATTTGATTGCGTGGGGTTTCGCACTTGGGCTTCAAATGGACGTTCGCGGTGTATCGGTTGACCCACAGGGCCTATAATATATCAAATTGAAGCTAACTCAGAGGGCTATTACACGGGCTAAAAACGTCATCTATAGCGATTTGTCTTGGGCTCAAAAACCTATGTTTAGCCCCATGGATTTGATAGAGTGGGCTTTCACACTTGGCTTCAAATGGACGTTCGTGACGGCATCGGTTGACCCACGGTGCCCATAATATATCAAATCAAAGCTAACTTAGAGGGCTATTATACAGGCTATAAACATCATCTATAGTGTTTGTCTTTAGGCCCAAAAACCTGTGTTTAGGCCCAGGGGATTTGTTAGAGTGGCTTAGGCACTTGGCTTCAAATGGACATTCATGGCGACATCGGTTGACCCACGGGGCCTATAATATATCAAATCAAAGTTGACTCAGAGGACTATAATGGGGCCTATAAACTTTGTCTATAGCGATTTGTCTTTGGGCCCAAAAACCTATGTTTTCAGGCCTAAATACCTTTGTTTTGGCCCATGGATTTAATAGTTGGCTTGGGCACTTGCGCTTCTAATGGACATTCGTGGTGGTAACAGGTTGACCCACGGGGCCCATAATATATCAAATCAAAGCTGACTTAGAGGGCTATTATACGGGCCATAAATGTCGTCTATAGCTATTTGTCTTTGGGCCCAAAAACATATTTTTAGGCCCATGGATTTGATAGAGTGGGCTTGGGCACTTGGGCTTCAAATGGACGTTCGTGGTGGCATCAGTTGACCCATGGGCCACATAACATATTAAATCAAAGCTGACTCAAAGGGCTATTATACGGGCTATAAACATCATCTATAGCAGTTTGTCTTTGGGCCCAAAAACCTATGTTTAGGCCCATGATTTGATAGAGTGGGCTTGGGCACTTGAGCTTCAAATGGACGTTCGTGGCGGCATCGGTTGACCCACGAGGCCTATAATATATCAAATCGAAGCTGACTCAGAGGGCTATTATATGAGCTATAAACATCATCTATAGCGGTTTGTCTTTGGGCCCAAAAACTTGTATTTAGGGAAATCGATTTGATAGAGTGGGCTTTCGCACTTGGGCTTCAAATGGACGTTTGTGGTGCATCAGTTGACCCACAGGGCCCATAATATATCAAATCGAATCTGACCTAGAGGGATACAATGTGGACTATAAAGGCTGTCTATTTTGATTTGCATTTGGGCCCAAAAACCTTTGTTTAGGCCCATAGATTTGATAGAGTGGGCTTGGGTACTTAGGCTTCAAATGGAAATTCATGGCGGCATCGGTTGACCCCTGGGGCCTATAATATATCAAATGAAAGCTGAATCAGAGGGCTATAATGGGACCTATAAACATTGTATATAGCAGTTTGTCTTCGAGCCCAAAAACCTATGTTTTCGGGCCTAAATACCTTTGTTTTCGGCCCATTGATTGATAGTGGGCTTGGGCACTTGGGTTTCAAATGGACGTTCATAGTGGCATCGGTTGACCACGGGGCCCATAATATATCAAATCGAAGTTGACTCAGAGGACTATAATGGGGCCTATAAACTTTGCCTATAACGGTTTGTCTTCGGGCCCAAATCCATTTGTTTCGGCCGATGGATTTGATAGTGGGCTTGGACACATGGGCTTCAAATGGACGTTCGTGGTGGCATCAGTTGACCCACGAAGCCCATAGTATATCAAATTGAAGTTGACTCAGAGGGATATTATACGGGCTATAAACATCATCTATAGCGGTTTGCCTTTGGTCCAAAAAACTGTGTTTAGACCCATGGATTTGATAGAGTGGGCTTGGGCACTTGGGCTTCAAATGGACGTTCGTGGCGGCATCGGTTTGATCCACGGGGCCCATAATATATCAAATCGAAGCTGACTCAGAGGGTTATTATACGAGCTATAAACATCATCTATAGCGGTTTGTCTTTGGGCCCAAAAACCTATATTTAGGGAAATCGATTTGATAGTGTGGGCTTTCACACTTGGGCTTCAAATGGACGTTTGTGGTGGCATCAGTTGACCCACGGGGCCCATAATATATCAAATCAAATTTGACCTAGAGGGATACAATGTGGACTATAAAGGTTGTCTATTTTGATTGCATTTGGGCCCAAAAATCTATGTTTAGGCCCATAGATTTGATAGAGTGGGCCTTGGGTACTTGGGCTTCAAATGGAAATTCATGGCAGCATCGGTTGACCCCCGGGGCCTATAATATATCAAATGAAAGTTGACTCAGAGGGCTATAATGGGACCTATAAACATTGTATATAGCAGTTTGTCTTCGAGCCCAAAAACCTATGTTTTTCGGGCCTCAATACCTTTGTTTCGGCCCATTGATTTGATAGTGGGCTTGGGCACTTGGGTTTCAAATGGACGTTCATAGTGGCATCGGTTGACCCACAGGGCCCATAATATATCAAATCGAAGATGAATCAGAGGACTATAATGGGGCCTATAAACTTTGCCTATAACGGTTTGTCTTCGGGCCCAAAAATCTATGTTTTCGGGCCCAAATCCCTTTGTTTCGGCCAATGGATTTGATAGTGGGCTTGGGCACATGGGCTTCAAATGGACGTTCGTGGTGGCATCAGTTGACCCACGAAGCCCATAGTATATCAAATCGAAGTTGACTCAGAGTGATATTATACGGGCTATAAACATCATCTATAGCGGTTTCCCTTTGGGCCCAAAAAACTGTGTTTAGACCCATGGATTTGATAGAGTGGGCTTGGGCACTTGGGCTTCAAATGGACGTTCGTGGCGACATCGGTTGATCCACAGGGCCCATAATATATCAAATCGAAGCTGACTCAGAGGGCTATTATACGAGCTATAAACATCATCTATAGCGGTTTGTCTTTAGGCCCAAAAACCTATATTTAGGGAAATCGATTTGATAGAGTGGGCTTTCGCACTTGGGCTTCAAATGGACGTTTTTGGTGGCATCAGTTGACCCACGGGGCCCATAATATATCAAATCAAATCTGACCTAGAGGGATACAATGTGGACTATAAAGGTTGTCTATTTTGATTTGCATTTGGGCCCAAAAATCTATGTTTAGGCCCATAGATTTGATAGAGTGGGCTTGGGTACTTGGGCCTCAAATGGAAATTCGTGGCGGCATCGGTTGACCCACGGGGCCTATAATATATCAAATGAAAGCTGACTCAGAGGGCTATAATGGGACCTATAAACATTGTATATAGCAGTTTGTCTTTGAGCCCAAAACCTATGTTTTCGGGCCTCAATACCTTTGTTTCGGCCCATTGATTTGATTAGTGGGCTTGGGCACTTGGGTTTTCAAATGGACGTTCATAGTGGCATCGGTTGACCCACAGGGCCCATAATATATCAAATCGAAGAGATGAATCAGAGGACTATAATGGGGCCTATAAACTTTGCCTATAACGGTTTATCTTCGGGCCCAAAAATCTATGTTTTTTGGGCCCAAATCCCTTTGTTTCGGCCAATGGATTTGATAGTGGGCTTGGGCATATGGGCTTCAAATGGACGTTCGTGGTGGCATCAGTTGACCCACGAAGCCCATAGTATATCAAATCGAAGTTGACTCAGAGTGATATTATACGGGCTATAAACATCATCTATAGCGGCTTTGCCTTTGGGCCCAAAAAACTGTGTTTAGACCCATGGATTTGATAGAGTGGGCTTGGGCACTTGGGCTTCAAATGGACGTTCGTGGTGACATCGGTTGATCCACAGGGCCCATAATATATCAAATCAAAGCGACTCAGAGGGCTATTCTACGAGCTATAAACATCATCTATAGCGGTTTGTTCTTGGGCCCAAAAACCTATATTTAGGGAAATCGATTTGATAGAGTGGGCTTTCGCACTTGGGCTTCAAATGGACGTTTTTGGTGGCATCAGTTGACCCACGGGGCCCATAATATATCAAATCAAATCTGACCTAGAGGGATACATGTGGACTATAAAGGTTGTCTATTTTGATTTGCATTTGGGCCCAAAAATCTATGTTTAGGCCCATAGATTTGATAGAGTGGGCTTGGGTACTTGGGCCTCAAATGGAAATTCGTGGCGGCATCGGTTGACCCACGGGGCCTATAATATATCAAATGAAAGCTGACTCAGAGGGCTATAATGGGACCTATAAACATTGTATATAGCAGTTTGTCTTTGAGCCCAAAAACCTATGTTTTCGGGCCTAAATACCTTTGTTTCGGCCCATTGATTTGATAGTGGGCTTGGGCACTTGGGTTTCAAATGGACGTTCATAGTGGCATCGGTTTGACCCACGGGGCCCATAATATATCAAATCGAAGTTGACTCAGAGGACTATAAATGGGGGCCTATAAACTTTGTCTATAACGATTTGTCTTCGGGCCCAAAAGTCTATGTTTTCGGGCCCAAATCCCTTTGTTTCGGCTGATGGATTTGATAGTGGGCTTGGGCACATGGGCTGCAAATGGACGTTCGTGGTGGCATCAGTTGACCCACGAAGCCTATACTATATCAAATCGAAGTTGACTCAGAGGGATATTATATGGGCTATAAATATCATCTATAGCGGTTTGCCTTTGGGCGCAAAAAACTGTGTTTAGAACCCATGGATTTGATAGAGTGGGCTTGGGCATTTGGGCTTCAAATGGACGTTCGTGGCGGCATCGGTTGATCCACAGGGCCCATAATATATCAAATCGAAGCTGACTTAGAGGCTATTATACGAGCTATAAACATCATCTATAGCGGTTTGTCTTTGGGCCCAAAAACCTATATTTAGGGAAATCGATTTTGATAGAGTGGGCTTTCGCACTTGGGTTTCAAATGGACGTTTGTGGTGGCATCAGTTGACCCACGGGGCCCATAATATATCAAATCAAATTTGACCTAGAGGGATACAATGTGGACTATAAAGGTTGTCTATTTTGATTTGCATTTGGGCTCAAAAATCTATGTTTAGGCCCATAGATTTGATAGAGTGGGCTTGGGTACTTGGGCTTCAAATGGAAATTCGTGGCGGCATCGGTTGACCCACGGGGCCTATAATATATCAAATGAAAGCTGACTCAGAGGGCTATAATGGGACCTATAAACATTGTATATAGCAGTTTTGTCTTCGAGCCCAAAAACCTATGTTTTTGGGCCTCAATACCTTTGTTTCGGGCCATTGATTTGATAGTGGGCTTGGGCACTTGGTTTCAAATGGATGTTCATAGTGGCATCGGTTGACCCACAGGGCCCATAATATATCAAATCGAAGATGAATCAGAGGACTATAATGGGGCCTATAAACTTTGCCTATAACGGTTTGTCTTCAGGCCCAAAAATCTATGTTTTCGGGCCCAAATCCATTTGTTTCGGCCGATGGATTTGATAGTGGGCTTGGGCACATGGGCTTCAAATGGACGTTCATGGTGGCATCAGTTGACCCACAAAGCCCATAGTATATCAAATCGAAGTTGACTCATAGGGCTATTATACGGGCTATAAACATCATCTATAGCGGTTTGCCTTTGGTCCCAAAAAACTGTGTTTAGACCCATGGATTTGATAGAGTGGGCTTGGGCCACTTGGGCTTCAAATGGACGTTCGTGGCGGCATCGGTTGATCCACGGGGCCCATAATATATCAAATCGAAGTTGACACAGAGGACTATGATGGGGCCTATAAACTTCGTCTATAGCGGTTTGTCTTCGGGCCCAAAAACATAAATACCTTTGTTTGGGCCCATGGATTTGATGGTGGGCTTGGGCACTCGGGCTTCAAATGGTTGTTCGTGGTGGCAGCAGTTAACCCATGGGGCCCATAATATATCAAATTGAAGCTGACTCAGAGGGCTATTATACGGGCTATAAACATCATCTATAGCTATTTGTCTTTGGGGCTAAAAACCTGTGTTTATGCCCATGGATTTGATAGAGTGGGCTTGGGCACTTGGGCTTCAAATGGACGCTCGTGGTGGCATCGGTTAACCCACGGGGCCCATAATATATCAAATCGAAGCTGACTCAGAGGGCTATTATACGGGCTATAAACATCATCTATAGCGGTTTGTCTTTTGGCCGAAAACCTATGTTTAGGCCCATGGATTTGATAGAGTGGGCTTGGGGACTTGAGCTTCAAATGGACGTTCATGGCGGCATCGGTTGACCCACAAGGCCCATAATATAACAAATCGAAGCTGACTCAGAGGGCTATAATGCAGGCTATGAAGGCCATCTATAACAATTTTTCCTTACCCCCAAAAACCTATGTTTTGGGCCATGGATTTGATAGAGTGGGCTTTCATACTTGGGCTTCAAATGGACGTTCGTGGCGGCATCGGTTGACCCATAGGGCCCATAATATATCAAATCAAAGCTGACTCAGAGGGCTATAATGGGGGCTATAAACTTCATTTATAGCAGTTTGTCTTTGGGCCCAAAAACCTATGTTTTCGTGCCCAAATACCTTTGTTTCGGCCCATGGATTGGATAGTGGGCTTGGGCACTTGGGCTTCAAATGGATGTTCATGGCGGTATCGGTTGACCCACAGCGCCCATAATATATCAAATCGAAGCTGAATCAGAGGGATATTATATAGGCTATAAACAACATCTATAGCGATTTGTCTTTCGGTCCTAAAACCTATGTTTAGGCCCATGGATTTGATGGAGTGGGCTTTCGCACTTGGGCTTCAAATGGATGTTCATGGCAGCATCGGTTGTCCCACGGGGCCCATAATACATTAAATCAAACCTCACTCAGAGGGCTACAATGCGGGCTATAAATGTCGTCTATTTTGATTTCTCTTTGGGCCCAAAAACCTATATTTTGGCCCATGGATTTGATAGAGTGGGCTTGGGTTCTTGGGCTTCAAATGAACATTCGTGGCGGCATCGGTTGACCCATGCGGCCTATAATATATCAAATCAAAGCTGACTCAGAGGGCTATAATGGGGCCTATAAACCTTAACTATAGCAATTTGTCTTCAGGCTTAAAAACCTATGTTTTCGGGCACAAATACCTTTGTTTCGGCCCATGGATTTGATAGTGGGCTTGGGCACTTGGGCTTCAAATGGACGTTCATGGATTCATTGGTTGACGCACGTGGCCCATAATATATCAGATTGAAGCTGACTCAGAGGGCTATAATGGGGGCTATAAACTTCATCTATAGCCATTTGTCTTTGTGCCCAAAAACCTATGTTTTCGGGCCCAAATACCTTTGTTTCGGCCTATGGATTTGATAGTGGGCTTGGGCACTTGGGCTTCAAATGGACGTTCGTGGCAGCATCGGTTAACCCACGGGGCCCATAATATATCAAATCAAAGCTAACTCAGAGGGCTATTATATGAGCTATAAACATCATCTATTGCAGTTTTTCTTTGGTCCCAAAAACCTGTGTTTAGGCGCATGGATTTAAAAGAGTGGGCATAGGCACTTAGGCTTCAAATGGATGTTCGTGGTGGCATCGGTTGACCGATGGGGACCATAATATATCAAATCAAAGCTGACCCAGAGGGATACATTATGGGCTATAATGGCCATCCATTTTGATTTCTCTTTGGGCCCAAAAACATATGTTTTGGCCCATGGATTTGATAGAGTGGGTTTGGGTACTTGGGCATCAAATGGACGTTCGTGGCGGCATCGGTTGACCCACGGGGCCCATAATATATCAAATCAAAGCTGACTCAGAGGGCTATAATGGGACCTATAAACATCGTATATAGTGATTTGTCTTTGGGCCCAAAAACCTATGTTTTCGGGCCCAAATACCTTTATTTCAACCCATGGATTTGATAGTGGGCTTGGACACTTAGGTTTGAAATGGACGTTCGTGGTAGCATCGATTGACCCATGGGGCCCATAATATATCATATCGAAGTACACTCAGAGGGCTATTATACGGGCTATAAACATCGTCTATAGCTATTTGTCTTTGGGCCCAAAAGCTTTTGTTTAGGCCTATCGATTTGATAGAGCAGGCTTGGGCACGTAGGCTTCAAATGGACGTTCGTGGCAGCATCGGTTAACCCACGGGGCCCATAATATATTAAATCAAAGCTGACTCAGAGGGTTATTATATGGGCTATAAACATCAACTTTAGCGGTTTGTATTTGGGCCCAAAAACCTATGTTTAGGCCCATGGATTTGATAGAGTTGGCTAGGGTACTTGGGCTTCAAATGGACATTCGTGACAGCATCGGTTGACCCATGGGGCCCATAATATATCAAATCGAAGCTGACTCAGAGGGCTATAATGCGGGCTATAAACCTCATCTATAGCGATTTGTCTTTCTGCCCGAAAACCTATGTTTAGGCCCATGGATTTGATAGAGTGGGCTTGGGCACTTACGCTTCAAATGGACATTCGTGGCGACATCGGTTGACCCACGGGGCCCATAATATATCAAATCAAATCTGACCTAGAGGGATACAATGTGGACTATAAAGGTTGTCTATTTTGATTTGCATTTGGGCCCAAAAATCTATGTTTAGGCCCATAGATTTGATAGAGTGGGCTTGGGTACTTGGGCCTCAAATGGAAATTCATGGCGGCATCGGTTGACCCACGGGGCCTATAATATATCAAATGAAAGCTGACTCAGAGGACTATAATGGGACCTATAAACATTGTATATTGCAGTTTGTCTTTGAGCCCAAAAACCTATGTTTTCGGGCCTCAATACCTGTGTTTCGGCCCATTGATTTGATAGTGGGCTTGGGCACTTGGGTTTCAAATGGACGTTCATAGTGGCATCGGTTGACCCACAGGGCCCATAATATATCAAATCGAAGATGAATCAGAGGACTATAATGGGGCCTATAAACTTTGCCTATAACGGTTTGTCTTCGGGCCCAAAAATCTATGTTTTCGGGCCCAAATCCCTTTGTTTCGGCCAATGGATTTGATAGTGGGCTTGGGCACATGGGCTTCAAATGGACGTTCGTGGTGGCATCAGTTGACCCACGAAGCCCATAGTATATCAAATCGAAGTTGACTCAGAGTGATATTATACGGGCTATAAACATCATCTATAGCGGCTTGCCTTTGGGCCCAAAAAACTGTGTTTAGACCCATGGATTTGATAGAGTGGGCTTGGGCACTTGGGCTTCAAATGGACGTTCGTGGCGACATCGGTTGATCCACAGGGCCCATAATATATCAAATCGAAGCTGACTCAGAGGGCTATTATACGAGCTATAAACATCATCTATAGCGGTTTGTCCTTGGGCCCAAAAACCTATATTTAGGGAAATCGATTTGATAGAGTGGGCTTTCGCACTTGGGCTTCAAATGGACGTTTTTGGTAGCATCAGTTGACCCACGGGGCCCATAATATATCAAATCAAATCTGACCTAGAGGGATACAATGTGGACTATAAAGGTTGTCTATTTTGATTTGCATTTGGGCCCAAAAATCTATGTTTAGGCCCATAGATTTGATAGAGTGGGCTTGGGTACTTGGGCCTCAAATGGAAATTCGTGGCGGCATCGGTTGACCCACGGGGCCTATAATATATCAAATGAAAGCTGACTCAGAGGGCTATAATGGGACCTATAAACATTGTATATAGCAGTTTGTCTTTGAGCCCAAAAACCTATGTTTTCGGGCCTAAATACCTTTGTTTCGGCCCATTGATTTAATAGTGGGCTTGGGCACTTGGGTTTCAAATGGACGTTCATAGTGGCATCGGTTGACCCACGGGGCCCATAATATATCAAATCGAAGTTGACTCAGAGGACTATAATGGGGCCTATAAACTTTGGCTATAACGGTTTGTCTTCGGGCCCAAAAATCTATGTTTTCGGGCCCAAATCCCTTTGTTTCGGCTGATGGATTTGATAGTGGGCTTGGGCACATGGGCTTCAAATGGACGTTCGTGGTGGCATCAGTTGACCCACGAAGCCTATACTATATCAAATCGAAGTTGACTCAGAGGGATATTATATGGGCTATAAACATCATCTATAGCGGTTTGCCTTTGGGCGCAAAAAACTGTGTTTAGACCCATGGATTTGATAGAGTGGGCTTGGGCATTTGGGCTTCAAATGGACGTTCGTGGCGGCATCGGTTGATCCACAGGGCCCATAATATATCAAATCGAAGCTGACTTAGAGGGCTATTATACGAGCTATAAACATCATCTATAGCGGTTTGTCTTTGGGCCCAAAAACCTATATTTAGGGAAATCGATTTGATAGAGTGGGCTTTCGCACTTGGGCTTCAAATGGACGTTTGTGGTGGCATCAGTTGACCCACGGGGCCCATAATATATCAAATCAAATTTGACCTAGAGGGATACAATGTGGACTATAAAGGTTGTCTATTTTGATTTGCATTTGGGCCCAAAAATCTATGTTTAGGCCCATAGATTTGATAGAGTGGGCTTGGGTACTTGGGCTTCAAATGGAAATTCGTGGCGGCATCGGTTGACCCACGGGGCCTATAATATATCAAATGAAAGCTGACTCAGAGGGCTATAATGGGACCTATAAACATTGTATATAGCAGTTTGTCTTCGAGCCCAAAAACCTATGTTTTCGGGCCTCAATACCTTTGTTTCGGCCCATTGATTTGATAGTGGGCTTGGGCACTTGGGTTTCAAATGGACGTTCATAGTGGCATCGGTTGACCCACAGGGCCCATAATATATCAAATCGAAGATGAATCAGAGGACTATAATGGGGCCTATAAACTTTTCCTATAACGGTTTGTCTTTAGGCCCAAAAATCTATGTTTTCGGGCCCAAATCCATTTGTTTCGGCCGATGGATTTGATAGTGGGCTTGGGCACATGGGCTTCAAATGGAATTCATGGTGGCATCAGTTGACCCACAAAGCCCATAGTATATCAAATTGAAGTTGACTCATAGGGCTATTATACGGGCTATAAACATCATCTATAGCGGTTTGCCTTTGGGCCCAAAAAACTGTGTTTAGACCCATGGATTTGATAGAGTGGGCTTGGGCACTTGGGCTTCAAATGGACGTTCGTGGCGGCATCGGTTGATCCACGGGGCCCATAATATATCAAATCGAAGTTGACACAGAGGACTATGATGGGGCCTATAAACTTCATCTATAGCGGTTTGTCTTCGGGCCCAAAAACATAAATACCTTTGTTTGGGCCCATGGATTTGATGGTGGGCTTGGGCACTCGGGCTTCAAATGGTTGTTCGTGGTGGCAGCAGTTAACCCATGGGTCCCATAATATATCAAATTGAAGCTGACTCAGAGGGCTATTATACGGGCTATAAACATCATCTATAGCTATTTGTCTTTAGGCCTAAAAACCTGTGTTTATGCCCATGGATTTGATAGAGTGGGCTTGGACACTTGGGCTTCAGATGGACGCTCGTGGTGGCATCGGTTAACCCACGGGGCCCATAATATATCAAATCGAAGCTGACTCAGAGGGCTATTATACGGGCTATAAACATCATCTATAGCGATTTGTCTTTTGGCCGAAAACCTATGTTTAGGCCCATGGATTTGATAGAGTGGGCTTGGGGACTTGAGCTTCAAATGGACGTTCATGGCGGCATCGGTTGACCCACAAGGCCCATAATATAACAAATCGAAGCTGACTCAGAGGGCTATAATGCAGGCTATGAAGGCCATCTATAACAATTTTTCCTTGCCCCCAAAAACCTATGTTTTGGGCCATGGATTTGATAGAGTGGGCTTTCATACTTGGGCTTCAAATGGACGTTCGTGGCGGCATCGGTTGACCCATAGGGCCCATAATATATCAAATCAAAGCTGACTCAGAGGGCTATAATGGGGGCTATAAACTTCATTTATAGCAGTTTGTCTTTGGGCCCAAAAACCTATGTTTTTGGGCCCAAATACCTTTGTTTCGGCCCATGGATTGGATAGTGGGCTTGGGCACTTGGGCTTCAAATGGATGTTCATGGCGGTATCGGTTGACCCACAGCGCCCATAATATATCAAATCGAAGCTGAATCAGAGGGATATTATATAGGCTATAAACAACATCTATAGCGATTTGTCTTTCGGTCCTAAAACCTATGTTTAGGCCCATGGATTTGATGGAGTGGGCTTTCGCACTTGGGCTTCAAATGGATGTTCATGGCAGCATCGGTTGTCCCACGGGGCCCATAATACATTAAATCAAACCTCACTCAGAGGGCTACAATGCGGGCTATAAACGTCGTCTATTTTGATTTCTCTTTGGGCCCAAAAACCTATATTTTGGCCCATGGATTTGATAGAGTGGGCTTGGGTTCTTGGGCTTCAAATGAACATTCGTGGCGGCATCGGTTGACCCATGCGGCCTATAATATATCAAATCAAAGCTGACTCAGAGGGATATAATGGGGCCTATAAACCTTAACTATAGCAATTTGTCTTCAGGCTTAAAAACCTATGTTTTCGGGCACAAATACCTTTGTTTCGGCCCATGGATTTGATAGTGGGCTTGGGCACTTGGGCTTCAAATGGACGTTCATGGATTCATTGGTTGACGCACGTGGCCCATAATATATCAGATTGAAGCTGACTCAGAGGGCTATAATGGGGGCTATAAACTTCATCTATAGCCATTTGTCTTTGTGCCCAAAAACCTATGTTTTCGGGCCCAAATACCTTTGTTTCGGCTTATGGATTTGATAGTGGGCTTGGGCACTTGGGCTTCAAATGGACGTTCGTGGCAGCATCGGTTAACCCACGGGGCCCATAATATATCAAATCAAAGCTAACTCAGAGGGCTATTATATGAGCTATAAACATCATCTATTGCAGTTTTTCTTTGGTCCCAAAAACCTGTGTTTAGGCGCATGGATTTAAAAGAGTGGGCTTAGGCACTTAGGCTTCAAATGGATGTTCGTGGTGGCATCGGTTGACCGATGGGGACCATAATATATCAAATCAAAGCTGACCCAGAGGGATACATTATGGGCTATAATGGCCATCCATTTTGATTTCTCTTTGGGCCCAAAAACATATGTTTTGGCCCATGGATTTGATAGAGTGGGTTTGGGTACTTGGGCATCAAATGGACGTTCGTGGAGGCATCGGTTGACCCACGGGGCCCATAATATATCAAATCAAAGCTGACTCAGAGGGCTACAATGGGACCTATAAACATCGTATATAGTGATTTGTCTTTGGGCCCAAAAACCTATGTTTTCGGGCCCAAATACCTTTATTTCAACCCATGGATTTGATAGTGGGCTTGGACACTTAGGTTTGAAATGGACGTTCGTGGCAGCATCGATTGACCCATGGGGCCCATAATATATCATATCGAAGTACACTCAGAGGGCTATTATACGGGCTATAAACATCGTCTATAGCTATTTGTCTTTGGGCCCAAAAGCTTTTGTTTAGGCCTATCGATTTGATAGAGCGGGCTTGGGCACGTAGGCTTCAAATGGACGTTCGTGGCAGCATCGGTTAACCCACGGGGCCCATAATATATTAAATCAAAGCTGACTCAGAGGGTTATTATATGGGCTATAAACATCAACTTTAGCGGTTTGTATTTGGGCCCAAAAACCTATGTTTAGGCCCATGGATTTGATAGAGTTGGCTTGGGTACTTGGGCTTCAAATGGACATTCGTGACAGCATCGGTTGACCCATGGGGCCCATAATATATCAAATCGAAGCTGACTCAGAGGGCTATAATGCGGGCTATAAACCTCATCTATAGCGATTTGTCTTTCTGCCCGAAAACCTATGTTTAGGCCCATGGATTTGATAGAGTGGGCTTGGGCACTTACGCTTCAAATGGACATTCGTGGCGACATCGGTTGACCCACGGGGCCCATAATATATCAAATCAAAGCTGACACAAAGGGCTATTATACGGGCTATAAATGTTGTCTATAGCGGTTGTCTTTGGGCCTAAAAACCTATGTTTAGGCCCATTGATTTGATAGAGTGGGCTTTCGCACTTGGGCTTCAACTGGACGTTCGTGGCGGCATCGGTTGACCCACAGGGCCCATAATATTTCAAATCAAAGCTGATTCAGAGGGCTATATTGCAGGCTATAAAGGTTGTCTATAGCGGTTTTTCTTTGGGCCCAAAAATCTATATTTAGGCCTATGGATTTGATAGAGTGGGCTTGGGCACTTGGGCTTCAAATGGACATTTGTGGCGGCATCGGTTGACCCACGGGGCCTATAATATATCAAATCAAAGCTAACTCAGAGGGCTATTATACGGGCTATAAACATTGTCTATAGCGGTTTTTCTTTGGGCTTAAAAACCTATGTTTAGGCCCATGGATTTGATAGAGTGGGCTTTCACACTTGGGCTTGAAATGGACATTCGTGGCGGCATCGGTTAACCCACGGGGGCCATAATATATCAAATTGAAGTTGACTCAGAGGGCTATAATATTGGCTATATACGTTGTCTATAGTGGTTTGTCTTTGGGCCTTAAAACTATGTTTAGGCCCATGGATTTGATAAAGTGGGCTTTCGCATTTGGGTTTTAAATGGACGTTCGTGGCGGCATCGGTTGACCCACAGGGCCCATAATATATCAAATAGAAGCTGACTCAGAGGGCATTAATGCGGGCTATAAACATTGTCTATAGCGGTTTGTCTTTGGGCCTAAAAACCTATGTTTAAGCCCATGGATTTGATAGAGTGGGCTTTCGTACTTGGGCTTCAAATAGACGTTCGTGGCGGCATCGATTGACCCACGGGGCCAATAACATATCAAATCGAAGCTGACACAGAGGGCTATATTACGCTATAAACATCATCTATAGCGGTTTATCTTGAGGCCCAAAAACCTATGTTTAGGCCCATGGATTTGATAGAGTGGGCTTGGGAACTTGGGCTTTAAATGGACGTTCGTGGCGGCCTAGGTTGACCCATGGGGCCCATAATATATCAAATCAAAGCTGACTCAGAGGGCTATTATACAAGCTATAAACATCATCTATAGGAGTTTGTCTTTGGGCCTAAAAACCTGTGTTTAGGCCCATGGATTTGATAGAGTGGGCTTTCACACTTGGGTTTCAAATGGACGTTTATGGCGGCATCGGTTGATCCACGGGACCCATAATTTATCAAATCGAAGCTTACTCAGAGGGCTATAATGCGGGCTATAAACATCATCCATAACGATTTGTGTTTGGGCCCAAAAATCTATGTTTAGGCCCATGGATTTGATAGAGTGGGCTTTCACACTTGGGCTTCAAATGGACGTTCGTGACAGCATCGGTTGACCCATGGGGCCCATAATACATCAAATCGAAGATGACTCAAAGGGCTATTATACGGGATGTAAACATTGTCTATAGTGGTTTGTCTATGGGCCCAAAAACCTATGTTTATGCCCAAGGATTTGATAGAGTGGGCTTAAGCACTTGGGCTTCAAATGGATGTTCGTGGCGGCATCGGTTGACGGGGCCCATAATATATCCAATCGAAGCTTACTCTGAGGGCTCTTATACGGGCTATAAAAATCATCTATAGCAGTTTGGCTTTGGGCCCAAAAACCGTTGTTTAGGCCCATGGATTTGATAGAGTGGGCTTGGGCACTTGGGCTTCAAATGGATGTTCGTGGCGGCATCGGTTGACCCACGGGGCCCATAATACATCAAATCGAAGTTGACTCAGAGGGCTATAATGAGGCCAATAAACTTCATCTATAGGAGTTTGTCTTCGGGCCCAAATACCTTTGTCTCAACCCATGGATTTGATAGTGGGCTTGGGCACTTAGGCTTCAAATGGACGTTCGTGGCGGCATCGGTTGACCCACAGGGCCCATAATATATCAAATTGAAGCTGACTCAGAGGGCTATTATTCGGTCTATAAACATCGCCTATAGCATTGGGCCCAGAAACCTATGTTTAGGCCCATTGATTTGATAGAGTGGGCTTGGGCACTTGGGCTTCAAATGGACGTTCGTGGTGGCATTAGTCGACCCACGGGGCCCATAATATATAAAATCGAAGCTGACTCAGAGGGTTATTATACGATCTGTAAACATCGTCTATAGTGGTTTTTCTTTGGGCCCAAGAACCTATGTTTAGGCCCATGGATTTGATAGAGTGGGCTTGGGCACTTGGGCTTCAAATGGACGTTCATGGTGGCATCGGTTGACCCACGAGGCCCATAATATATCAAATCAAAGCTGACTCAGAGGGCTATATTAGGGGCTATAAAGGCCATCTATAGCAATTTGTCTTTGGGCCCAAAAACCTATGTTTAGGCCCATGGATTTGATATAGTGGGCTTTGGCACATAGGCTTCAAATGGACATTTATGGCGGCATCGGTTGAACCACAGGGCCCATAATAATTCAAATCAAAGCTGACTTAGAGGGCTATTATATGGGCTATAAAAATCATCTATAGCGGTTTGTCTTTGGGCCCAAAAACTTATATTTAAGCCCATGGATTTGATAGCGTGGGCTTGGGCACTTGGGCTTCAAATTAATGTTCGTGGTGGCAACGGTTGAGCCACGGGGCCCATAATATATCAAATCGAAGCTGACTCAGAGGGCTATAATGTTGGCTATAAAGGCCATCTATAGCAATTTGTCTTTGGGCCCGGATTTAATAGAGTGGGCTTTCGCACTTGGGCTTCAAATGGACATTAGTGGCGACATCGGTTGACCCATGGGGCCCATAATATATCACATCGAAGCTGACTCAGAGGGCTATAATGCGTGCTATAAATGCCATCTATAGCAATTTCTCTTTGGGCCCAAAAACCTATGTTTAGGCCCTTGGATTTGATAGAGTGCGCTTGGGCACTTGGGCTTCAAATGGACGTTCGTGGAGGTATCGGTTGACCCACAAGGCCCATAATATATCAAATCAAAGCTGACTCGGACAGCTATTATACGAGCTATAAATATCTTCTATAGCTATTTGTGTTTATGGCCAAAAACCTGTGTTTAGGCCCATGGATTTGATAGAGTGGGCTTGGGCACTTAGGCTTCAAATGGACGTTCATGGCGGCATCGGTTGACTCACGAGGCCCATAATATATCAAGTCGAAGCTGACTCAGAGGGCTATAATGCGGGCTATAAAGGCCATCTATAGCGATATGTGTTTGGGCCCAAAAACCTATGTTTAGGCCCATGGATTTGAGAGAGTGGGCTTGGGCACTTAGGCTACAAATGGATGTTCATGGCAGCATCGGTTGACCCACGGGGCCCATAATATATCAAATTGAAGTTGACTCAGAGGGCTATAATGGGACCTATAAACTTTGTCTATAGCAGTTTGTCTTCGAGCCCAAATACCTATGTTTTCGGGCCCAAATGCCTTTGTTTCGGCCTATGGATTTGATAGTAGGCTTGGGCGCTTGGGATTCAAATGGACGTTCGTTGCTACATGGGTTGACCCACGGGGCCTATAATATATCAAATCGAAGCTGACTCAGAGGGCTATTATATAGGCTATAAACATCATCAATAGCGATTTGTCTTTGGGCCCAAAAACCTATTTTTAGTCCCATGGATTTGATAGAGTGGGCTTCGACACTTGGGCTTCAAATGGATGTTCGTGGTGCATCATTTGACCCACAAGGCCCATAATATATCAAATCGAAGCTGACTCAGAGGGATTTTAAATGGGCTATAAACATCATTTATAGCAGTTTGGTTTTGGGCCCAAAAACCTATGTTTAGGCCCATGGATTTGATAGAGTGGGCTTAGGCATTTGGGCTTCAAATGGACGTTCGTGGCGGCATCGGTTGACCCATGGGGCCCATAATATATCAAATCGAAGCTGCCTCAGAGGGCTATTATACAGGCTCTAAATGTTGTCTATAGCTATTTGTCTTTGGGCCCAAAAACCTATGTTTAGGCCCATGGATTTGATAGAGTGGGCTTGGGCTCTTGGGCTTCAAATGGACATTCGTGGCGACATCGGTTGACCCACGGGACCCATAATATATCAAATCAAAGCTGACTCAGAGGGCTATAATACGAGGTATAAATGTCATCTATAGCTATTTGTCTTTGGGCCGAAAAACCTGTGTTTAGGCCCATGGATTTGATAGAGTGGCCTTTCGTACTTGGGCTTCAAATGGACGTTCGTGGCAGCATCGGTTGACCCACGGGGCCCATAATATATCAAATCGAAGCTGACTCAGAGAGCTACTATACAGGCTATAAAACCCATCTGTAATGGTTTGTCTTTGGGCCCAAAAAACTATGTTTATGCCCATGGATTTGATAGAGTGGACTTTCGCACTAGGGCTTCAAATGGACGTTTATAGCGGCATCGGTTGACCAACGGGGCCCATAATATATCAAATCGAAGCTGACTCAGAGGGCTATTATGCGGGCTATAAACGTCATCTATATTGATTTGTCTTTAGGACCAAAAACCTATGTTTAGGCCCATGGATTTGATAGAGTGGGCTTTCGCACTTGGGCTTCAAATGGACGTTCGTGGCAGCATCGGTTGACCCACAGGGCCCATAATATATCAAATTGAAGCTGACTCAGAGGGCTATAATGGGGGTTATAAACTTCATCTATAGTGATTTATCTTCGGGCCCAAAAATCTAATTTTTCAGGCCCAAATACCTTTGTTTCGGTCCATGGATTTGATAGTGGGTTGGGCACTTGCGCTTCAATTAGACGTTTGTGGCAGCATCGGTTGACCCACGGGGCCCATGATATATCAAATCAAAGTTGACTCTGAGGGCTATTATACGAGCTATAAACATCGTGTATAGCGGTTTGACTCAGAGGGCTACAATGCGGGCTGTAATGGCCATCTATTACGATTTGTCTTTGGGCCCAAAAACCTATGTTTAGGCCCATGGATTTGATAAAGTGCGCTTGGGCACTTGGGCTTTAAATGGACGATCATGGCGGCATCGATTGACCAATGGGGCCCATTATATATCAAATCGAAGTTGACTCAAAGGGCTATAATGGGGCCAATAAACTTAGTTTATAGCGGTTTGTCTTCAGGCCCAAATACCTTTGTTTCGGGCCATGGATTTGATAGTGCGCTTAGGCGCTTGGGCTTCAAATGGACATTCGTTGTGGCATCGGTTGACCCATGAGGCCCATGATATATCAAATCAAAGCTGACTCAGAGGGCTATAATACGGGCTATAAATGTCATCTATAGCTATTTGTCTTTGGGCCCAAAAACCTGTGTTTAGGCCCATGGATTTGATAGAGTGGGCTTTCGCACTTGGGCTTCAAATGGACGTTCGTGGCTGCATCTGTTGACCCACGAGGCCCATAATATATCAAATTGAAGCTGACTCAGAGAGCTATTATACGGGCTATAAAACCCGTCTATAGTGGTTTGTCTTTGGGCCCAAAAAACTATGTTTATGCCCATGGATTTGATAGAGTGGGCTTTCAAACTAGGGCTTCAAATGGACGTTTGTAGCGGCATCGGTTGACCCACGGGGCCCATAATATATTAAATCGAAGCTGACTTAGAGGGCTATTATACGGGCTATAAACATCATCGATATTGATTTGTCTTTAGGACCAAAAACCTATGTTTAGGCCCATGGATTTGATAGAGTGGGCTTTCACACTTGGGCTTCAAATGGACATTCGTGGCAGCATCGGTTGACCCACAGGGCCCATTATATATGAAATTGAAGCTAACTCAGAGGGCTATAATGGGGGATATAAACTTTATCTATAGTGATTTGTCTTCAGGCTGAAAAATCTAAGTTTTTAGGCCCCAATACCTTTGTTTTGGTCCATGGATTTGATAGTGGGTTGGGCACTTGCGCTTCAATTGGACGTTCGTGGTGGCATCGGTTGACCCACGGGGCCCATAATATATCAAATCAAAGTTGACTCTGAGGGCTATTATATGAGCTATAAACATCGTCTATAGCGGTTTGACTCAGAGGGCTACAATGCGGGCTGTAATGGCCATCTATTACGATTTGTCTTTGGGCCCAAAAACCTATGTTTAGGCCCATGGATTTGATAAAGTGGGCTTGGGCACATGGGCTTTAAATGGACGATCATGGCGGCATCAATTGACCAATGGCGCCCATTATATATCAAATCGAAGTTGACTCAGAGGGCTATAATGGGGCCAATAAACTTCGTTTATAGCGGTTTGTCTTTGGGCCCAAATACCTTTGTTTCGGCCCATGGATTTGATAGTGCGCTTGGGCACTTGGGCTTCAAATGGACGTTCGTGGTGGCATCGGTTGACCCACTAGGCCCATGATATATCAAATCAAAGCTGATTCAGAGGGCTATAACGCGGGCTATAAAGGACGTCTATAGCGATTTGTCTCTAGGCCCAAAAACCTATGTTTAGGCCCATGGATTTGATAGAGTGGGCTTGGGTAGTTGGGCTTCAAATGGACATTCGTGGATGCATCGGTTGATCCACGGGGCCCATAATATACCAAATCGAATATGACTCAAATGGTTATAATGCGGGCTATAAAGGCAGTCTATACCTATTTGTCTTTGGGACCAAAAACCTATGTTTAGGCCAATGGATTTGATAGAGTGGGCTTGGGCACTTGGGCTTCAAATGGACGTTCGTGGCGGCATCGGTTGACCCACGGAGCCTATAATATATCAAATCAAAACTGACTCAGAGGCTATAGTGCAGGCTATAAATGTTGTCTATATCGATTTGTCTTTGGGCCCAAAAACCTATGTTTAGGCCCCTGGATTTGATGGAGTGGGCTTAGGCACTTGGGCTTCAAATGGACGTTCGTGGCGGCATCGGTTGAGCCATGAGGCCCATAATATATTAAATCAAAGTTGACTCAGAGGGCTATAATGGGGACTATAAACTTCATCTTTAGCGGTTTGTCTTCGGGCCCAAAAACCTATGTTTTTGGGCCCAAATACCTTTATTTCGGCCCATGGATTTGATAGTGGGCTTGGGCACTTGGGCTTCAAATGGACGTTCATGGTGGCATCGGTAGACCCATGGGGCCCATAGTATATCAAATCGAAGCTGACTCAGAGTGCTATTATACGGGCTATAAACGTCATCTATAGTTGTTTGTCTTTGGGCTAAAAAACCTGTGTTTAGGCCTATGGATTTGATAGAGTGGGCTTAGGCATTTGGGCTTCAAATGGACGTTCGTGGTGGCATCGGTTGACCCACGGGGCCCATAATATATCAAATCAAAGCTGACTCAGAGCGCTATTATACGGGCTATAAAACCCATCTATAGTAGTTTGTCTTTGGGCTAAAAAAATTGTGTTTATGCCCATGGATTTGATAGACTGGGCTTTCCCACTAGGGCTTCAAATGGACGTTTGTAGCTGCATCGGTGGACCCACAGGGCCCATAATATATCAAATCAAAGCTGACTCAGAGGGCTATTATAGGAGCTATAAACGTCGACTATAGCGATTTGTCTTTGGACCCAAAAACCTATGTTTAGGCCCATGGAATTGATAGAGTGGGCTTTCGCACTTGGGCTTCAAATGGACGTTCATGGCGGCATTGGTTGACCCATGGGGCCCATAATATAACAAATCGAAGCTAACTCAGAGGGCTATTATGCAAGCTATAAATGTCATCTATAGCGGTTTGTCTTTGGGCCCAAAAACCTATGTTTAGGTCCATGGATTTGATAGAGCGGGCTTTCATACCTGGGCTTTAAATGGACATTCATGGCGACATCGGTTGACCCATGGGGCCCATAATATATCAAATCGAAGTTGACTCAGAGGGTTATTATACGGGCTATAAATGTCATCTATAGCTATTTGTCTTTGGGCCCAAAAACCTGTGTTTAGGCCCATGGATTTGATAGAGTGGGCTTAGGCACTTGGGCTTCAAATGGACGTTCGTGGCAGCATCGGTTGACCCACGAGGCCCATAATATATCAAATCAAAGCTGACACAGAGGGCTATTATACGGGCTATAAAAGCCGTCTATAGTAGTTTGTCTTTAGGCCCAAAAAATTGTGTTTATGCCCATGGATTTGATAGAGTGGGCTTTCACACTAGGGCTTCAAATGGACGTTTGTAGTGGCATCGGTTGACCCACGGGGCCCATAATATATCAAATCGAAGCTGACTCAAAGGGCTATTATGTGGGCTATAAACGTCTTCTATAGAAATTTGTGTTTGGGCCCAAAAACCTATGTTTAGGCCCATGGATTTGATGGAGTGGGCTTTCATACATGGGTTTCAAATGGACGTTCGTGGCAGCATCGGTTGACCCACGAGGCCCATAATATATCAAATCGAAGCTAACTCAGAGCGCTATTATGCAAGCTATAATTGTCATCTATAGCGGTTTGTCTTTGAGCCCAAAAACCTATGTTTAGGACCATGGATTTGATAGAGTGGGCTTTCGCACCTGGGTTTCAAATGGACGTTCGTGGTGGCATCGGTTGACCCACGGGGCCCATAATATGTCAAATTGAAGCTGACTCAGAGGGCTATAATGCGAGCTATAAACATCACCTCTATGGGTTTGTCTTTGGGCCTAAAAACCTGTGTTTAGGCCCATGGATTTGATAGAGTGGGCTTGGGCACTTGGGCTTCAAATGGACATTCGTGGCGGCATCGGTTGACCCACGGGGCACATAATATATCAAATCGAACCTGACTCAAGGGGTTATAATATGAGCTATAAAGGCCGTCTATAGCAATTTGTCTTCGGGCCCAAATAGCTTTGTTTCGGCCTATGGATTTGATAGTGGACTTCGGCACTTGGGCTTCAAATGGGCATTCATGGCGGCGTCGGTTGACCCACGGGGCCCATAATATATCAAATCGAAGCTGACTCAGAGGGATAATATACTGGCTATAAATGTCATCTATAGTTATTTGTCTTTAGGCCCAAAAACCTGTGTTTTTGCCCATGGATTTGATAGAGTGGGCTTAGGCACTTGGGCTTCAAGTGGACGTTCGTGGCGCCATCGGTTGACCCACGGGGCCTATAATATATCAAATCGAAGTTG